>JANTPZ010094624.1:0-18065 GCA_025593235.1 Vachellia pachyceras
TTTTTAATCGGACTTAGGCTATGACATGTGGCACCTGTTATTGACCTATTTATGCACCAAAGTTTCTTCTTAGGACTTCTGGCATTCACATCTTATTATCATCAATGTCATTTGCCCATTCTATTCTTCAAAGGTAGAAATTACAGAATTAGAAATCAAAGGTTGCTGGTTCTTGAGTTCCAGTGAGAACTGATCCCCTAACATTACTTGAAAAATATTATTCTAAACCCCAGGTCTTGATGTCACCTCACAATACTTAGTTATTATGGGAATTTGTGGCAATAGAGAATATTAATAGTTCTTGTGGTATGAAATCTGGTCTCACAATTGCAATAATTGATTATGTGTCAGATTTGATGAGAAGACTATGTAGTTATTGTTAGTAGATTTAAGGTTTGGCTGATTAGAAATTATAGTCGTTGAGTCTGTAATTGAGTTGGAGCTGACTCTCACCTACTATAGACTTCTATAAGTAAACCAGATGACAAGGCAGAAGTGTGGACTGTGGATGAACCTTGAATATTCTTTTGGATGACCATTTTACTAGTCTTCATGCCAGGATCCTGATCCCTATTCAAATGTTTGATTGATTCTAGGTTTTTGGCATATTTTTGTTTTATATTTTTAAAGTATAACTCAATTTACAACATATATGATTTGATTACAAATAATAATAGAAATATGATCTCTTAATTTATTGCAGATAACTACCTACCTTGAGCAAAGGTGTTATAAGGAATTGAGAAATGAGAACATCCATTATGTAAAAGTTGTAATTTGCATCTACAGGAGGTTGTTGATTTCTTGCAAGGAGCAAATGTGAGTTACTTTTCTTGTAGGAAGCTAGGAAATAATTTACTTTAGGCATCTAAACTTTTCATTGCTTTGGAGATTCAATCTTCCTTGAAACTGCATCCATTTGAAAAAAAAAAATGTTTTTGAAGTAAATAGAGGAAACTGATTTTTCATTTTCTTAAGGAACTTTATGCATATTAAATTAAATCTATACATAAATTTACAAGAACCATACTGTCATCACAGGCCATTGTTTGCAAGTAGCCTGCTTGGCATCATACAAATTCTTCTTGATCAATCACGGCACAGTGAAGTGCAAACTTTAGGGTGCCAAACTCTCTTCGACTTTGTGAACAATCAGGTGGGATTTTTATTTTGAATCTATACGTTTGTCTAATTTTTGTTGTTTATTGTATGATATTGTAAGTTCTTTTCTGTGCATGTGCTGAGTTTCTGGCATCTTTTTTTGTACAGAGAGACGGCACCTATATGTTAAATCTAGATGGATTAATTTCAAAACTTTGCCTTCTAGCTCACGAAACGGGCAATGAAGAAAAAGTACAACATTTGCGTGCTTCTAGCATACAAGCTCTTTCATCAATGGTAATTCAAATGCTTTCACTGTCATACACTCGTCTAGTCCTATTTTATCTGGCAGAGAGGGAAGGAATTTTTTGTGCTATTTATAAGTCACATCATTAAACTTTTATATGGTGTATAATCTTATCCTGAATTTATTACCATATTGACTTTGTTCTCATGGGGTATATAATACATAGTAAATAGGGGTAAAGTTGGAAAGTAGTTGAATTTTTTAGCAGTATAAGGTTGAATTTTGTCCTTCATTAATTATTATATTGACTTTATTCATGTTGTTCCAAAATGCTCCCTCACCATTATATCTTTAATAAAAGACACTTGCCTGCTCATGAAATCATGAATTGCTAATTGAATAAAATTAAGGAGCTAATCTCTCTTTTATTAGCCAATTTCTACTCTCGCCCTGAGGGCTTAGCAGAGTAGACTGGTTGATTAGCAAATTTTGTGTTGATACAGGTTTGGTTCATGGGTGAATTTTCACATATTTCAACTGAATTTGACAATGTAAGTATCATCTGTTATGCATTATAAGTTATTCATTATTTTTTGTTTAGAATTTGCTAGATTAAAAATTATACATTGTTCAAATACTCCTCAAATACATCTAAGGTTTTCCCCAAAATTGGAACTATATCTTTCATAAGTAGGTAATGCAAGAATTCTGTTTCTACTGATCAGGTGAATTATATAGTTCTTATTTTCTCAAGTATCACACTCCTTTCATGTTCAACATGAATATTCAGTTTTTTGCCATAGTGGATTTTGGAGTAAAAGAAACCTATTTAAAGTGAACATTTATGTTTTACACGGCATCACTTTTACAATTTCATTCTTCTTTTTAAGTCAGGTTGTTTCAGTTGTGTTGGAAAATTATGGTGATGTTGAGAAAGATTTTGGAAATATGCATTTGACAAGGATTACTTCTTGGAGAATGGTGGTGAATGAGAAAGGACAAGTTAATGCGCCTGTGTAATTATCATTCCCATGATGGTGGTTTACCTTCTGATTTACTAATCAATCCCCTTTAGTTGTTTATAACTTATTTTTTATTTTTCATTTTATCATCTGCAGGGAAGATGTTGTGAACCCTGGGTTTTGGTCCAGGGTTTGCCTGCATAATATGGCAAAGTTAGCCAAAGAGGCTACAACTGTACGACGTGTTTTGGAATCCTTGTTCCGCTATTTTGATAGTGCTAGTCTCTGGTCTCCGAAACATGGGCTTGCTCTTCTAGTGTTGCTGGAAATGCAGTTAGTAATTGAAAACTTGGGTATTTATTTTCTTCAGTGCTCTATGATTTGACAGATTCTAGACCAGTTTTGCCTGTTGAGATTTATTTTCTTTGAACAGTTTATCGTTAAATTGAATGTAATTTGCAGGGCAGAATACACACTTCCTATTGTCCATTTTAGTCAAGCACCTTGATCACAAGAGTGTCTTAAAAAACCCTAATATGCAGCTTGACATTATTGATGTTATCACCCGGCTTGCTAAACAGACAAAAGTTCAGCAATCTGTGGCTATAATTGGTGCACTGAGTGATATGATGAGGCACCTACGGAAAAGCATACACTGCTCTTTCGATGATTCAAACCTGGGGCCTGAAGTTATCCAATGGAACCAAAAGTACCGACAAGCAGTAGATGAATGCCTGGCGCAGTTATCACTCAAGGTCACAACATGACATACACTTTATATGTGTCTATTTATATATGTTTTTGAGCTTTGGATGTCTATTTTCTATAATTTATTTTTATTTTTGGGTGGTCCTGGGTTGTACTGCTGCTATACAGATTGGAGATGCAGGTCCTGTTCTTGATATGATGGCTGTATTGTTGGAAAATATGACTAACATCTCCATTATGGCCAGAACCTTGATTTATGCAGTTTACAGAACTGGTCAAATAGCAGCTTCAATACCAAATCTTTCATACCAGAACAAGGCAAGAATACATTAATCTCTTAGCTTTCTCCCAAGTTTTGGCTATAATTGAATGATTTATTCTTGCTTCTCTCACTTTTCTTCAACTTTTCTCTCTCTTTATATTCGTTTGCGAACTTGACACTCGGACCTCTCCAGGCATTTCCTGAGGCATTATTTCATCAGTTACTCCTAGCAATGGTACATCCAGACCATGAAACCAGGGTTGAGGCACACCGCATATTTTCCGTTGTTCTTGTGCCATCATCAGTTTGTCCTCAACCTTCTTGTCCACTCCCCTCCTCAGCAAAGGGAGCTAATGTTCCGAGGACACTGTCCAGAAATGTATCTGTGTTTTCTTCTTCAGCTGCACTATTTCAGAAAATGGATAGGAAGAAACCAGTTTTTCCAGAAGATAACCATAACAGAACCTTGGTTGATGAGGTCGCAAAGACCAATGATAACTCCATTGTGAACAGGTTGAAGTCAACTTATGGTCGGACTCAAAGTAGAAGAAAGCCTAGCAGTGAATCTATAGATAAGGATAAGATCAGCAGTCCTTCCGTGATGAACAGATTGAAGTCAACTTACAATCGAGTTGCTAGTGTAAAGAAGCCCCAAGTAGCTGCATCTGGAGAAGAAAATGCTAAAGACAGCTCTGATAAGCAAATGGTGATAATTTTTCATCCTACTGAAATAGAAATAGATCTTATCAATTAATATCACCTAATATTATCAACGCTCTTACTACTACAATGTCACAGGCACTACCCCTTAGGCTGAGTAGTCACCAGATTAACCTTTTGTTATCATCAATCTGGGTACAGTCCCTCTCTCCTCAGAATGTTCCTGAAAATTTTCAAGCAATTGCCCATACTTACAGCCTTGTCTTGCTAGTTGCTCGTGGCAAGGTATTGAAACAATTTCGTTAATTTCTATATGTCAAGATTGTATTGTCATCAAATTTTCCTGTTTTAGGAAATTCTTAATCAGAATTATCTATGATAAAATATTCTATGAATTCTAAAAGTATGCATCATCATAGTAAATGATTGTTATATTGTAATTCATTAATTCACTTCTTGTCCTTGTAATTTTTCTGGACTACAGCTCATAGAGTTTGATTCATGAATTATAATTATTCTTATTATAAGGGACTTAATTTAGCCAAACATCTCGAATGCATATTTTAGCCATGCATCTTGCGTGCATATCTCTGTGTGTGTGTGTGTGTGTGTGTAACTTAGGTTGAGTACATTAAGGGAAATACGCTAGGTATAAGTTTGAACCCTCTAATCCATATCAGACCGTACTTATCTTAGCTGTCTCACTTGCCAGTCTAAGTATTTGTTCTCAAGTTGAAGACTACTCAAACAGCTTGGTATAAGAAAAATCTAATTTAAAGTATAATCAAAGCTTCTTCAAACTTGAAACCATAAAAATCATGATGGATCACCTCAACTTGCTTCCTCAAACAACACATTGTGACTTATGAGTTTGCCTAACTGTGCTTGCAATTGAAATCCAAGATCTCCAACAATTGATTGTTATTATAAATGGTTCATTATTAAGTCTTTGGTCATCATATAATTTTTCTCAGTTTCAGATATTTTCTAAATCTTAACTTGTCATTATATTCAGTTGTTGCTATCTTTTTTTGGCCTGATCTCTTGCAAATTTTATCAAGTGCAGAACTCCTCTAATGAGGCACTGATCCAAAGTTTCCAGTTGGCATTTACCCTGAGAAGCATTTCTCTTGCAGAAAAGGGTAGAACCTTTATGTCCTATGTAGTTTATCAAATACGATGATCTGTAAGAGCAAGTTATGATATTGTTGGATGTCTCATTAAGCCAAATTGCATGATTTCTTTCCCGTTTTTTCTCTTGTCACCAAGTCAAGCATATGAAGTGACTTCTACTTGACAGTGCCATGAATTTTCCTAGCATCAAGGAACTCTCAGCATATTTCTCGAAGATGTTTTAATGTTATATCCCAAACTAAAAATTTATGATATAGGAACTCTTTCAGGGAAATTGAGTTGTATGCTTTTTTAAATTATATATGAAGGTAAAGTTAGATACTTAGAAATGGGAGCTAATCTCTGCCAAAAATTCTCTCTTATTGTTCTCTTTACCACAAGGAAAACTTATTTTCTCCTTCATGATGGATAACATAATTCAACATTGTTTGACATTCTGGGCGATATCTAAGTGGAATGAGGAACTCTCTCTCAAAAGCTAGCTATTTAGATAGGAGAACAAACCCACTTGAATATCCTTTTGAGCATCCCGTACTACTTTGCATTGGATTGATGCATCCCATACTACTTTAGTTTCCTTCATTTGGCCCACCTTGGAGAGTTTATGTCTTGACAGTTATATTCTGCAGTGTTCAACTCCTACACTTCACTTGATTTCCTTGCCCATTAAAATCTCCACCTGATAGAACCCTGCATCAGTAGCCATTCTTGGAATTGTCAACCACTAGTTTTGATACCAATTGTTGAGTATGCAAATGGGAAGAAGAATCTTCCCCCAAAACTTTGTTCTAATTGGTTTAATGATGCATAACATTGTTAAGGTTTCAAGTTTTCAACTTCAAGGAACAATTTCCTATTTTTTCAGGTCAGCTGCCACCTTCACGTCGCAGATCTCTCTTCACATTGGCAACATCCATGATTGTTTTCATAGCCAAGGCCTACAACGTGCTCTCTCTCATTCCTATTGCCAAAATGACGCTTTCAAATGAAACAGTATGCGAATCATGTCTTTGATGCAAATTTTTTGATAATTTGTGTTCTTAGAATTTTTCAGATTTTGCTCATGACCTTTTGATTGTGATGTAGTCATTGTATATTACAAACTGAATACACTTATAAGCATATCTACAGGTCTTTGATAGGGTTAAATTAAAACCTTATGCCTGAATTTTTCATGCTTGTTTCAGGTTGATCCATTTCTACAAATTGTTGATGATAACAAACTGCAAGTTGTTATGGATACAATAAGGCATCCAAGTAAACCTTATGGATCAAAGGAGGATGATGCAGATGCTTTAAAGTCACTTTCAGCAATAAAACTGACTGAGAGCCAGTCTATAGAATTATTTGCTACCATGATAGATCAGAATGTGGAAAAATCAGCAGAAGTAACGACTTGTTGCTAATGTTATACCATGGTCTAATATTTTGGTATATGTGGTTCTAACTTCTGAGTTCTTTGTGCAACAGGAACCATCAAACATAAGAGAAAAGCTGCTTGGTAATTTTTCACCGGATAATGCATGTCCAATAGGAGCTCAGTTCCCCACTGAATCATCAGGAGGCATCTACGAATCTGGATTGAAAGATAATAAATCATCTGATATGGTAAATTGCACTGATTTTCTCTGTTTTTTCCCTAAAGATCATTCTCATCTAATAGTACCCTTCACATTAAACACTGAGAATCTTCAGGTTGATATACCATTGTTTACGCTTGATGATGGCGATTCATCCCACAAATTGGAAAGCACAGCTGGCGCAACACAGCTGCCTTCAGAAAGTCTTAGCCTGCTTAGTGTTGATGACATTTTGGGTTCAGTAAGAAAACACTTAGCATGTTTCTGTTTTACTGATGTCTTGTATAGTTTTGATGAAGATAACTTTGCATGAGATACAGACAAGTAAAAGATTTCCTGAAATAAAATCAACAGGACAGGGTAATTGCTCTGTATCATGGACCAGAGTTGACAGAGCTTTGTAGCTTTTAGTGAATAAAAGGATGCATCTTGAACTCTCCCCCACCATTGCCTTCTTAATATTTCTCATGTGATATAAATAACACCACTTTTGTTCTCGAACCAAAGTGATACATAATTTGAAAAAATGATAATATATGTAGGTTATGGAAACAACAAATCAAGTTGCAAGGGTTTCAGTTTCACCTCCCTTTGAAAAGCCTTACAAAGAAATGGCTCTACATTGTGAGGCCCTACTCATGGGAAAGCAGCAGATGATGTCCACTTTCCTGCTTCCTCTGCCAGTGCAAGGACATCCATTTATCATTTCTGCTGAAGATTACAACCAGGGCAAGGAGGAGGTGCCTTCACAATCCACTGGTCAACAAAGTCTTCTTATGGTACTCTTTCTTTCCTTTGCTTTAAAATTCAGAATAAATAGGGCCAAATTTAGTTTTGCTGTATGTAGGTTAATATATGTTGTCCAATCTTCCTTTTGGCTGTTTAATTCCCACATAATTACATGCCATATTTTCAGTCCTTGTATGAACAACAATAAAAGTGAATGTTAAGGCAGAGAATAATTTCATTGTTGGGAATATGTTTCACTTGTACAATTAGTGTTCTAATGTCCTAACTGGGACGAAGGTGACATGTAATTGGAAAATTTCGGCTTAATCAGTTAATCCTAGAAAGGCTTAGGAATCAGGAAACTATTTATGAATCAGTGAAACATAATTCTAACAAATGACTGATTGACATAATTTTGTAGGAGTACCACAATATGACTAATTGATAACGAAAGATTTTAAGCCAAAAGAGGGGAACATTCTAATTACGGACTTCATCTAAATATGATGATACAGTATCAGTTATGGGATTGTGAATGAAGTTAATAGATCAGTTTGTTATCATATCTTTAAAAGTTATTTTATTATTTCGTTCAACATATCTGGGATCCTATCATATGATCACATAATAACTTAACACTCGCTTATTCATCCAATTTCATCAAAAATATGGCAACAACTCATGCCATTTGAAACTGCAGACAGGAAATCCATTCCTGGAGCCAAACTTTATCACTATGTCTGGTGTGACACCAAGGACTCCAATGCTATGTGCAGCAGTATACCAGTACCAGACCTTTCAACTGCCAGCATCAAGCCCATATGATAACTTCTTGAAGGCTGCTGGCTGTTGATTTCTGATCACAAAGATGGGTTCACAATCAGATTGTTGTGCTTACTATCATCATAGGAGAAAATTAAATCCTCATTAGCTGATGTGAATAGTTGCATACTAGCTTCTTGAACTAGATTCTTTCTGTTGAGCTTAAATTGAGACCAGGGCTAATATTACAGTTAGAGTCGCTGGTGATTGGTCAGTGTTTTTGTTGGCAACCTTGATCAATCTGAATGAGAAATCCCCTCTTGTTTCTCGCCATTTGAAAGTGAGAATTTTGTAAAGATAACTCTTTAGAATGCAATTTTAGTTTGAAAATTTTTAGATGCACTCATGATTACAACAGTTATTTGATGCTTGGCTTAATCGTCTCATGAACGAGTGAGTATTCAACATAATAAGAATTCTATAGCTTAACCCCTCCAAAAGTCCCTTCCCCAGGCCAATGAAAAATCTTATGCATAATAAGAATCTATGCTCAACTTCTTTCCTTAATTATTTAAGTCGAAATAGCAGCCACTTTAAGCTTAATCATCCTTAAAGATATCAACCAGCATGTGGCATGTGAGCAAACCCAGGCCAATTAAAACAACCACGGATGTAAAGATGTTGCGGTGATGTAAGATTCTTTGTTGAGTCTGGAGGTGATGTCAAAGCAGAGCAGTTGATTAGGCTTAGTGTTTGCAATGATGTGAGACTTCCAATGGACTCTGGAAAAGATGCCAAAGCAGAGCATCTGTTGAAAGTTTGCCTTTGCAATGATGTGAAGCCTCCAATGGACTCTGGAAGTGATGCCAAAGAAGTGCAATAGTAGAGCCTTAGCTCTTGCAACGCCAAAGAAGTGCAATAGTTAGTGCTTTGATTGTGCGAGGAGCCTCTAATGCTTCTAATATTATCTCATCATTGTGCTCATCTCCTTCCCTAAATACTTCACGTGAAAATGCCGAAGAAGAAACCTTGCAGACTCAACCTCCTTCACATTACTTTGATGCCTTTCTAATCTTTTGATGTTCAATCCCCTCAACCTGATCAAATCATGCAGCTCACTCATCTCCTGATCAAATGTTGCCAATGTTTGAAGATTAGTCAAACACCCCCAAACCACGTGGCATACATATCAATTTGTCACAACCATCCAATTCGAGATGATTGATAATTCATGCGAGCTGTTTGTCACACTACTAGAGCCAAGTGAGAGGATTGTGCATGTCCGTGTGTTGAACTGTTGAAGAGAGTGAGAGAGACAGAAAGAGATTTTTAAATTAAAAATATGTGTCAACTCTTTTGGTTATATATCTGTCAGCAATTTTTTATACGGTTTTATTCCAGAATTACGATAACATCTCTATTTTCTAAAAGGAATGTGATTGGAAGTAGATGGTTACTTGATTACTTGAAAAAAGTTTAATCACAGGAAAAAAAAAATTGTGCTAATGAGATTGCTACTGCTAACTACTCATCTCCTTCACACACACACACGTACTTGACGTTTTTTCTATATTTTATTACTAGGTATTCGAACAACCGTGAGTTGAGGGTTTATGACTACCTTTTTCATTATGGGTATCTCGTACTGGACTCAAACTTGTAACCCAAAGAGTCATAGAGTTGGTCTAGTGGCTCATCTCTTGTATTGACACATTTCCAATAACTATGTTAATTAATTTTTTGGAATGCATTTCTTTGTGTGCTTCTGAACTTCAATTCTCTAACATCTCACTGATGAAGAAATATTTTGAAAATTTAAAAAAAAACAATATCTCTGATGACCACAATATACAATATCATACGCTATAAAACAACAAGTAATCAACATTTGAGTATAATATATACATTTCAAATATATAGATTTGATTTTCCAACACCATACAGACACACACGCTGGGTCTTGAAGAGTCAAGCAAGGAACTTCAAAGTTAGATTTGAAATTTGTGTGATGTGAGAACCAAGTTATATGGATTGAATTCCCCCTTTCTTTATTACATTCCCTTTTAGTTCTGATAAATAATAAAGGACAGAAGGTCATAAGATACCAATTTTTTGTTCCATAAGAACATTCGGAATGTGAACAATTTTAAAGCTCATGCATGGAGTTGGAGTGATAAATTTCAAATTCCTTGCGGATTTTTAGTGTGATGTCAAAAGAGAGCACTTTGAGTTGAAGCTTCTTTTGTGATATGACACTGAATCATGGAAGAGACCTGACACTTTGAGTTCAAGTCTTTTACAATGAGGTGAGATTTTCTCAAAATATTTTCAAAACGAATACACCTGATTCTTTTAAATGTCATATTTTTGTAAATTTAGGAATTTATGTTAAGAGTTGTATAGAAAGTTGTAACACCAAAAGTTATGTCTCTCTACTTATCATAAAGGTGTAGACCTTTATGAAAATGTTATTTTATATAACTATTGATTATTTAATTTTATTGGTTCATGATTCAACCTATGAGATTCCTATTGAGTCTAACATGTGGATAGTTATTTTAAATAACTATTGATAGTTTAATTATTTAATTATAATATGATTTATTAATCTGACACATTGTTGTGCCTTTTAATTAAAGTATTATTGCTTTAAAATGTACTATTTCAAGACATCTTTCTATACTATATAAATACTTTACCCATCACTTTATTTTGATAGATATAACAAGATCAAATTTATTGTTTTTTCTGTAAATGCATGTAGAGATAACGTTAAATCATTACTGTATAAAAACCATTGTTGTGTTGGTTGAGTATTTTTGCAATCCATACTCAAGGGCCTTCATTGTATTATATACGAAATTGGTTTGTTAATCCAACTTGCACCCTACGAAGGAATATGTGGGGATGAATTGAACGTAGCATGACGAGTCAATGTCCGAATTTTTGTTGAGAGAAGTGCTCAATTTAGTATTTGACAGTATCTTAAATAAAATCTCATCTAGTAAAAAGATACTTATCATTAGAGAAAAAAACATGTGATCTTAAATATAAGATTTCAAACATCAATTAAAGGACTAGTCCCTTATGCGCCTGTTGGTTTCAAAATAATTTTGCTTGGGCAGATTTTTGTAAACAAATTGAGCAAGTGCGGTCTTTTTTCTTGATCCTCCAATTCCAAAATTGAAAACTACTGCAGTACTAGTACTGAGACATTGCCTTTACCGTAATTAATTAGTGTCCAGTAAGTAACTAATGCTACGTTTGATAGCAGGGAATTGGAGGCTGAGATTTGGAATTGGAACTGGAATCAAAACTTTGTCTATTTGGTGCTGTGGAAGTGGATTCCTGATGGATTCCACTTCCATGAACAGTGTTGGAACTCGGTTCCACCCCCTCCCCCATGGAACCGAGTTCCAACCCAAAAATACTTCATCATTTCCACCCTTACCCTCACTGGCGGCAATGACGAAATCGACGGAGGACGATGATGGTGCACTGGTGGAGGACGACAGAGGGCAATGATGGTGCACTCGGTGGACGACGAGCTTCAACAATCCTCGACGACGACAAGCTTGCTCTTCGCGATGACTCCGGCTTCAAATCTTCGACGACGACGAGCAACAAACCATCCGGACAAGATCTGTGACAACAACGGGCTTTAGATCTTCGACGACGACGACGAGCAACGAGCCATCTGGGCGACTGGATGCGATCGACACGATTTGAGTGTGGAAGATTTTCTGACCTCCACTTCCATGGTTGCACGTGGTGGAGGCGGTGAGGTCGACGGCGGCGGTGGAGGTGGCGAGGTCGTCTTCTCCTCTGCACTTCGATTTGCCGATCAGAATTGCTCGTCGTCGTTAGGTGGGGAAGGGAAGAATTTTTTCGACGAAGGAGGGAATTTTTTCTCTATAGGGTATATTAGTCTTTTCACATACCCACTTCTTCCAGCATACCAAACATACTTTTAATCTCTCTTCCAGTTCCAGTTCCACTTCCTCTTCCAATTCCAATTCCATCAAATTCAATTCCATGTACCAAACGGGGCATAAGAGTACGATTCTTTTCCTCCTCCCTCCCAATAACTTGATGTTGTAGCATAAAGAGTATATGTTTCTCTCTCCCCATCGAGAATGGGAGCTTTTAGAGGGGGATTCAATAAATTTCAAATCATTCTGAACTTTACCAACATGCATGATCTAGTCTCTTGAGGATTCTTTTGAGCTTGTGAGGCAATTCATGCTGTGTGCCTTTCTCGAAGCAAATTCCAAGCTTCTTTGAAGCTTCAAAGGTAGAGAAATGGGATGTATGACTTGTGTTTTCCATTAAGATTAATAAGAGTAACATTTTTACAATTTAATACTGAATTTATATGCTCTCAAATTGCTATATAAAGAAAATAGAAGTAAATAAATGTTGTCCATATGTCGTCCCTCTCTGTTTCAAGAATGTTGTGTTTTCTTTTCAAATGAGCGATCAAATTCTTTCTCAATCCCTCTTCTCAATTACACAAGTGGTTAAACACTAAAACATGAAGCAGAATATATCAGCAGATGAATCTGGGCCGCCTTGGTAACAAATTATAATAGAATATTTAAATTCTTACAGATTTCCTTATAAAAATGGTGATAAAACCATCTCACCAAACATTTAAAATTTAACATCAGACCCTTCAAACAAAATGATCACCCAGGTGTCAGCTTCATGAACAAACCTTCACTTGAGAACTATTTTGAAGGAAATGGTTTTTCCCCACAATTATCACGTACAGTCCACCAAGTGAACAAAATTAAGGGTGTGCTTGTGTTCTTCTCTGGGTATGTATCCCCTGAATTTATAAACTTTATAGTTCTAAATTAAGAGAATCATCTTCACCTATTTGTATATCTCACTCTCTCTATCTCTCTCTCTCTCTCTCAAAAGAGAATCTTCTTCACCTTTTTGCATCACACATTCTCTGCCTCTCTCAGTTCAAAAAGGATTTGGTATCGGAGAGTCCAATTTAGTTTTCCCCACAGTACCTACCACTTGTGAAACAAGAGTACGTGATTGTTGGGTAAAGCTTAACTTATACCAAACACGTTTAATAGTGTTTTTCCGCAAAATGAGATAATCTCCGTCACATATTTACCTCGATTTACGTAAAAATACTTCTCTACCGCGTTACCAAACAGACCATATATATACCAACAAGTAACAGAGCTTGAAGTTTTGGGGTTAATCAAATACATTATTGCAGCATGCAGCAAAATCAACGTTCAATTTTAAAGAGCCTATCTGCAACATTTCCTACTTCAAAGTTTTTAAAGGCTTTGAACTTCTCAAAGTTTCTTTCCTACAACATAATTCTGATACTATAACAAGAAACAACTTGGAACACAGAATCAAACGGGACTCGAAAACTCACAAATATCTATCTCTACATAATTTAACTGTTACAATTTTCTTCAGAATAAATTATTTCAGGGGGTAATGTTACCAAGATGGCAAGAACAAACCAAAGGTGAGATACAAGTAGTTAATAATAAAGAGTCAAATCTTCAATACAATTGAAAACTCTACAATTACCAAGCATAAAAAATTAGATTTTTGTCTACACAAACGTGCTAAACGAAAATTTTTATATCCAAACCCAAAAAAAAGAAAAAAAGGGTAAGGAGAAGGGAATTGATCAGCTCAATAGAGGAGTCATACTACTGTGCAAATTCTCAACGTCTTGGGCACTTCGAAATTCTTCTTGTGCTTCTTCATCTTCATCGTCCCCACACTCGTACATAGATCCAACCAGACGAAGCTGATCCTCCAAGTACCTATGCAAGAGGCCCTTCTCCTCATCTGCGCCGCATCCACAGCAACCTTCCTCGCATCGTCTCAGCCGATCATCGTCCCGGGAATCGCGGAGTTTCCTCCAGAGACAGCGACGGAGGCAGAGATCTACGGCGCAGAGGAAAGGGACGGCGAAGAAGAGAAGGCAGAGGAGGAGAGGGGAGAAGAGCAGCAGCAAAAGGTAACGAATCCGACGATTGCGAAGCCAGGAGGAGGTGGCAGCGACGGCGCTAACCAATAAGGGCGGGATGATCGAGGCGGAGGCGGAGGCGAGGCGGTGGGCGTCATGATTGTACGGCGGAAGGGTGGGGAAGGGGGCGTTAGGGACGACGCCGTTTTTAGGTATGGCGTTGCCCCCGCATGGGTAGTTAGTTTTATTAAGCATGACATGAGGGAGCATGTGACGTCTGGGACTGTGTTGTTGCTTTTAACTTGGAAGCCTTCTAAAAACGGTCATTAGTTTGTCGTTTTGAGTGTTTTGGGCTTCCATATGGGCTTTGAGCCCACTAATTAAATAATAATGTCTATCAGAGTTGAAGCCCATCTACTTTTTTTTGCTGTGACAAGCCCATCTAATTAAATGTGTCTGATGCACTCAAAAAACTTTATTGGGCCTAACACCTCTCAATTTGTCTAAATGTATCAGGATGAGCCAACGAGAGGGGCTAATAATTTACAACGTGATATGTATAAAAAAAAAAAAAAAATTTACAACGTGATAAATTAATATTAAAATTTTTGATATTATTGATACTCACATTTAATATTTAGCAGTGTATTAAATAAGATTATCTCTAGTAGAATTATATGTGACACACGTGCTTACATACGCAATATAAAAATTTTAACAAGTTTTACTGTTACTAGATGTTAGGATGTGTTTGTGTAGAGGACCCGTGATTGCATGTGGAAAAAGATATAGGTGTTTTGTGTTTCGAGCAAAAAGGTGAAAAGTGTCCTTTTGAGAAATAGACTTAAAGGCTTATTTGGAACACCTCTGAAATTTTAAAGGGAAACCCTTTTTATATATAAAAATATATCCAAACATAAATCACAATATAACAATTAATTTTTACTCAACTTCAATTTGCAAAAATTGGTTGAAGTAAAAGTTGCTTTTATCAACATTAATCGAAACAAACCAGCCCTCACAGTTGTAGGGGAAAAGAAACGTTTTGAAATGGGGTAGAGAAGTACTTTTATATAAATCGAGGTAAATATGTGAATGTGATTATCTTATTTTACAGAAAATACTGTTGAAGATGTTTTTAGACTTCCAGAAGTGTTATCAAATGAGGCCTATCATCAGCATGGAAGAAACTTGGCTTGTTTTACAGTAATTTCACAGGCAGTAGTATCTGCTCAATCCATGACAAGACACTATTATTCCTTTTAGCTAATATGTTTTGGTGCTTGGGTGTAATTGTATTGTGCCCATTTTGAAATGCGATAAAGAAGTACTTTTATGTAAGTCGAGGTAAATATGTATAGAAGATTATCTTGTCTTACGGAAAAATAATGTTGAACGTGTGTTTGGCTTTTCCAAACGCTTTAACAAACATGATCATTTTATGATTTGGGCTGTGCTCTAAAAGAATGGAATAATGCATGGTCCAACACTATTCATATGGACACATGGGATATGTGGATCATAAATATTAACGAAATAGAATGGATAAGAGTCCATTTTGTGATCTTGAAAAGCCCTTGGCCCAGAAAAAAAAAAAGTTGGGAAGCCATCAAGTTGGATAATGGGGGTTTTTGGGAAAGCTTTCCAACACCCCCAAAATACGTTCAACAGTATTTTTCCGTAAATCGAGATAATCTCCTTCACACATTTACCTAGTAAATGGTAAAAATACTTCTCCACCGCTTTACCAAACGGACCCAATGATTGTAACTTATAGGTACTTTCACACAAGTCAAGGCAAATATGTGAAGGAGATTATTTCGTTTTACGAGAAAATACTGTTGAACGTGATTATAAGATCTTATAAGCACTTTTTGACAATTTGCCAAATGGTGTAATTGCTTTGGTCCTTTGACCGGCCGTTCTTTCACATGCACTGCCTCGTTTCTAGAGAAGCATGCACCTTACTTTTCATTACTCCTGCTCTTTTTGCTTTTTCTCGTACTTATGATCATGATTTCTTCCTCATTTTCTTTTTTATCTTTTAAATAATAATCATTTGGTTTCTATAAATTATTTTTTTTGAAATGTAAGTTACACTGTTTACTTTTTTTTGTCAGTATAAATAATCACCTATAATTTTGACTCAAAAATTCATATATATTTAAATTTTGACTTAATTCAATTTCGTAACAGTAATCTGAACCCTTTAAAACTTTTGTCTTCTCTTCATATTTTAAGAACTTAGATTATGGGGACTAAAGTTATTTTTTAAAAAAAATTAGAGATAAATGTTTAACACAATTGAAGTATATATTTTTTCAATTAAATACATGTATCATTCTATTGAAAATGGTAGCATCTCCAACTAAAGTCAACCCTTATTGATATAACTGAAATATATAAATTGAATTATACTTAATTTGAGTTATGACTATATAAAATTGAGTTACAATCGGAATAAAAATATACATGTTACATAATTAATTTTTTTAATTGTTTTCCAAAATGATATTTAACAACATAACTTTACAGTTGAGAGGGAATTAAAGCGCTGTGTACAAAGTAATAATTTCATACTAACTTTTTATATATATTGTTGTTGAGGTTGTTGGGCCCTAATTTGTTTACAGCTATTAGTGATTTCAACATTTTGAAAGTATGTAAAACATGAACGGCTGGTTGGATCAAGTGGTAAGCGGTTTGTTCTAACTTAAATAAGGTCTCGGGTTTGAGCCTTGTGTATGCATTAATCACCGTTGGGAGACTCACCCACCATTGTTAGGTGCGCGACGCGGGTCGAATCCGAACGTAATCGGAGTAAAACTCCGATGAATCGGGTGGACGACGAAAAAAAAAAAGTATGTAAAGCATCTTTATCAATATCTGATTTCTATGGCCCACCCCCACATGCACTTGTCCCCTTCTTCCATTCTCCCCTGTACTTCTATTCAACCCAAGGGCCTTTTCTCCTTTATTTTATTAATGGGTTTGATATAAATTTTAGTACCTTAAAGTTGGCGTGAATTTTGGTTTTAGCCCTTGTATTTCAAATATTCGTTTTTTTCTTATAATTTCACCATGATTTAGGTGCTTAACGTTGTTAATTATCATTTTTAAGTGTAATAATCAACACCAAAAGTTGTTGAAAATGTAGAGACTAAAACCAAAATTTTTTGTTCATAGACTTCTGAATAATTTTGGTTTTGATACCTAAATTTAACGCCGTTGAACATCCAAATCTTTATAAAATTAAAAAGACTAAAATCATGTGTTTAAATCTTTAGGGAATCAAACCAAAATTCATGCAAAATTGGGATCAAAAATGGTATCTTACAGTCATATGTAGAGTACAATAAAATAATAATTTAATGATTAAAAAATAGTCCTAAGACTCATTTTTCCCCAAAAAAACTATTTTAATTATAATAATGCCAAATACTAATTTTTTTTATGAAAATACCAGTGATAGCGTAAACATACTAATAATAAATTTAACCATTTTGAAAAAATGAAAAGTTTTTATACAAAAATTTCATTTCATTTTTATCTGGAATAAAAAATTGACATGTACATCAAGTGAATATCTAAATCTAATTACTGCTAAAGAAAACTACCCATATATGCATTTTAGGTGCAGGATTTCATTGCTAGATTGGAGGCTGAATGGTCAAAAAGCTTGTTCATATTGAATTGTGAGGAACACTCAACTACAATTTTTAAAATGTTTGGTGTACTGACTTTTAAATAAAATCTAAAATCTATATAAAGGGTTTTTTTTCTAAGTATAAAATCTTAATCAACTTTATTTCTCAAATTAGTAATTTTTTTAAAAATATTATTAATTACATATATTAAATGGATTTTCATTAAGAGGTTTCAATGAATGTAATTAAATATGTTATGTTAAGTAAATCAAAACACATTTATTATAAATATTATATATAACTGATTTGCATGG
>JANTPZ010094625.1:0-11989 GCA_025593235.1 Vachellia pachyceras
AGAAAACAACTTCATTCAGAGAGAATCAAAATGTTCAAGTAAAATTTCATCTTTAAGGAGGTTTCCCACTCATAATTTTGTTGTGTTTAGAGTGAGAATAAAAATGAAATGGACAGAGAATCAACAGTGTTAAGGTATACTTACATGCTTTCTTTTCACCAGCTGGTTTATCTGGCTAACATTAGCAGTGCATGTGGGAGTGAAGATACTGTACATATCAATGAGGCCAGCTTCTTTGTCAGCATTCTCTAAAATTTGTGCACATGAATCTGAAGGGTTTAGGAAAGACTCATGATCACATTGAAGGTCCATTTGCTGATATGTTTGATCAGAAATCAAACCGGATGACCACAGAAACTGGGCAATTCCCTTGTGATCACTGTAATCATCAGTAAGAGCATTTCCTACCTGCAACAGACACGTATTATTCACTCTGCATTCTACTGTGACGAGAAGCATAATAGCAAGGAATTATTCTTATGAGATGACAAAATCTATACCATGTAGCCTTTCAAATTAATAGTTTTTTCTTTGGCTTTCTTGTTGTAATTCACAATTACTTGGCTGAGTTGAGGAACGTAATGCCCTGAAACACAGGTTCAACAATTGATGCATACTAAGTTATCAGAACAAGATGAAATCTCTATAAAAGAAAACTGAGTAAAGTGGAACCAAAGGGCCAAAGAGTTTACATGTGATCTCATTCCGTCAGTTTTATTTTCTTATGCTTGTTAGTATTCAAGTACAAAACTAGTCCATTTGACTACATAATCACTATTATCGAACCATGATTTTCAAAGATATTTGTAGGTTGTGGCCCTTTATCTATATCAAATAGGAATTCTGGAGTTTCATTTACCTGCATAGCTTTCACCAGAGATAAAGAAATCTCTTCCTTTATACTGAGGAAACCGCTGAAGCCACTTCAATAGGAATTCCAAAGAGTCCTCAGCTGCCAATGAAGAAACATAAACTTGAGTGGCACAAAATACATACAGTTCAAAGCAGAAGCACGAGATACTAAACAGTGACACTCATACCAGTTCTCTTATCGCCATTATTCAGTATGTCGGATGAAGTGTTTGAATACGAAAATCCAACTCCAACAGGAGAATCAAGAAAAATAATGTTGGCAACTATAAAACAATGCAAATAGTTAGACTGAGACATTAGCATCTATGAGAAAAAGTAAGAAAATACTAACAGCTTCGTAGGTTGTACTTCAATTACCTTGATTCCAAGAATAAGGATTTAGATAAAGGGTCTTGCCATCTGGCTGAGGGTGAAAGGGACCAATTTCCTCTGCCTCCCCATAAGCAATGGATGAGCATCCAGGTCCTATACAAGACAGATACTTCAAAACCTTATAAAACAGCTAAAGATCCAGGAAACAATCTTATGATGAAGCAAACGAAATGATATCGAACATAAATAAATTTAGTCTTGACAGTTGACCTCCATTGAGCCACAGAACAAGAGGCTTCGTTTCAGGCTCCGAAGAAGCTTCAAAGAACCAGTAAAACAATGCCCTCCCAGATTCCTGGTTGACTGTGACATAACCAGCATAATGTGCGAAGTCGATGTTAAACGCTTGACCTGGCAGCCTATCTACCCTGTCCAGTTGTTGCTGAACAAACGGGTCCGATGAAGACGATGGCCCCAAAGCAAAACCAGTATTCCACGAAAAGGTGGCTACTATCGCTAAAATCTGAGCCACAAAAGCAAAAGGTAACTTGTTAGGTTTTGCCATGTATTCCCAAGAAGAGGGGCTATTCATTGAATCTTAGGACTAAAGGTCGATTCTTCAATGGTACATGATGATCCCTCGCTTTAAATGGAGCAGGGTCTGGTGGTGTTAATGACTAATGAGTGATCAATACGCATGCTTCGCTGGTTTTTGCAAACAGAATGAGCAAACAACTCCTAGTTTGGTGTGCCACCGAAGTTTCGTCTGCATTATGACTTGCTAAACTTGATAGGATATGATTTGATCAGAGAAACGCATGGGCGTTCTTTTAGATTGAGACTTGGCAGAAAAAACTTTGCTAGATCTGAGCCTGTTTGGATGCCCAAAGAAGAGACTTTGGCGCAAAAATCATCCGGGATCGGGGTTAAATCCAGTAATAAGCGATGAATAACTGAAGACACTAGTTGGTCAAAATTTCTCTTTCAGAAGGAAAATCTATTCTTTGGACTCCTGCTTTCCGCGACCTACAATATAATTTGAATTAATATCAGCATTTTAATAAATTATATAAAATGCAACACAAAGGGGGAAACAAGTTTCCAGATAATGATGATGAACATAGTATAGTAATGTACAGCACCAGAAGAAAATCACGTGAACTATCATGATCAGAAAATGGTTGAATCATGAAACAACACACCAGAATATGTTCTCGTTTTTTAATCTGTTTTTTTGTTTGACTTTAATACATGACTGAAAAATGTTCTTGCAAAAACTCTAACCGTGTTTTTTTATTGAATATAGGTAAATTTTTTCAAGAAAGTTTTAAAACTTAATTCGTAACACGTTATCGTCAGACCAACCATAATAGGTAAAAGTTAAGTGTGTTGATTAACACTTTTGAGTACTTATCATATGCCAAACTCGTGGAACAAAGGTCATCCATCAAAAACTTACAAGACCGGATAATCTAATGGTTGATTAATTATGAAACATTAATCAATTACGATTATATCTAACGGAATGGATTAATTTTTCTAACGTAATGAATTAATATTCGATTTTTCATTAATAGAAGTGTTTGTATTTAATAATTGAGCGCACTTAAGAATATAATTGACTCCTCTGATAAGATACAAAATTTGAGATATTCACAAATGCAATCAACCTGTTTCAGAAGATTGCCACATCCACCTCAAGGCAGATCGTCGACTAATTAGTTTTTTTCTTCACTTTAACTTCCAATTGAAGTGGTTATCATGATCTCTTAATTATAAAACCATCGCCCAATCTTATATTTTGACATCACGTGTATATTATAGTTCTGTCGTCTCATTCATGCTTCCCAAAGTTATACTTGAAGGCTAAGAAATTCATCCAAAGAAGACGCACACGCCTTCATTTGGTAAAGCGTTTGAACACTCCAAAAGTACGTTTAACAGTGTTTTTCCGTAAAACGAGATCATCTGCTTCACCTATTTACCTCGTAAATGGTAAAAATACTTCTCCACCGTTTCCCCAAACGGACCATATATATTTTTTTGTATAAACCATCCGGTATCTTGGGTTCATTGCCCGCCCCAAACTGATCCAGACTGCCCGCGAGGAGACCTTACGGTGATAGCGATATACCGATGAGACAACCTCTTTGAGGTTGCATTAATTGTCGCGGCTGTCACTCCCCAAAATTGAAACCCTCACTCTAAAGAATGCTAATAGTAGCATTTACCAACTCTACAAAGCCCATTGGTAGAGTGGACATATATATTAGGAGGAATCGCCCTGAGGAATGCGGACCACGTATATTAGGAGGAAAGGCTCTTCCTGGCAAAAAAAAAAAAAGGAGGAAAGGCTGTTGAAAATGACATTTTTTTTATAACTATTTTTGCTTCATGAGTGTCACATTACATTGGGCCATCTCTGAAGCCTGGACAAGGGAGTGAAACATCAGTCTCATATGTATCAAAGTCCAACCTATCGTCCGTGGGTTCAACTGGTGAAAGTATTGGACACTCTCATCAAAGGGAGAGGGTTCGATACCGGGGAAGGTTAATTTGTTGTGGTTTCAGTCGCGGGCTTGGGGAGGCATCCTAGCTCCTGGGTGCTTAGGTAAACGCCTGAGGGTAATTGACGGCTCGCCCTGCCCAACATTGGTATGACCTAAAAGGAAGGGAGATTTCGCCCTGCCCTTGACTTGTGGGTGAGCCCAACCCCTGTCTAAAATTTTTGTATCAAAAAAAAAATATGTATCAAAGTCCACAAGTTATTGCTGATGACCATTCATGTGAGAGTGTGGCCCAGTGAAACGCACCAATTAAGTTGCAGGAAAGGAAAATTCGGCATTCTCCAACCTTAATTTAATCATTAATTAATCAGGTATAATTTGATAAATCAGCAATTTCCGTTAAGAGAAAGTAACAGCGTTAAGTTTAAAGGACTAAAAGTGCGCTTTTTAAATTTAAAGGACTAAAACGAAACATAATGCAAAAAATAAAGAACTAAAAGTATACTTTAACCTTATATATATATATATAATTAGCTCCGTTACGCATCAACTTGATATGAAAAGCATATTTAATATTTATTATATGACCATTTGTTGCCTAAAACGTTGGGCGGTTGAATGGAACATTTGGAAAAGGAAATAAAAAAATATTAATTGTTCCGTCACATTCTAAATGAATGTTTGGTAAGTAGGAAACTTGTTCCTTTTTTAATGCATTTTCTCTTGGATCATGCATTCGTTGTCCTGTAGTTGATAAAAAAAAAAGACTATCATACATTATGAGATTAAATAAAAAATTTAAATTCGGCTACTTATTAAAAATAACTAAAAGTGCATTTTTGTTATCAAATTCTGTATAAGGTTTGAGTTTGATTCCATAATTTAATAAAACATCTTTTTTTTTAAAAACCGATGCATAGTAATTAAATATGCACTTGTACCTGAAAAACCTTAGGGACATATTAATAAGTTACTATTCTTTCTCTTACAATTTTATCACACATTACAATATATCATTTTTCCTAGTCAATTATGTACAAGATTGATCTATCCTTTAACCATGTGTTTGTGTTTCAATCTATCTTTTGTTGCTCTCCTGGGACATTAGACTTGTTTGGATAGTCTGTTTGGGCATCCAAAAGTCATTCTTGCGTTTACCGAGACAAAATTCCTCCCACATATTTACATCAGAATCTGTATCCGTTCTCTCAACGGACTTACCAAACAAGCCCATTGATGTGTTGGATAGTGTATCCTTTGACCTCTCAGGTCCTCACAGACCTTACCTATGATGTCGGTTAGGATTAATTGTTTTTTAGGTTACCATGTGCTGTCCTACGAAGATTCTTTAAATTTGTGTGGTTGGGTCATTGTTTCATTTATAGTGCTTGTTCGGCTCAACGTTTGCAGGATTTAAATGCATATTTAACAGTGTTTTTCCACAAAATGAGATAATATTCTTCACGTATTTATCTCAGCTTACATGAAAGTACTTCTCTACCCATTCTCAAACGGATCCATTATCATCTCTTGGTGTGGTTGGTTTGTTGTTTTATGTATGATCTTCTCTTGGTAATTTTCCAAAGTTTATAAATTAGGTAGATCTATTTAAAAAGATAAATTATGAATGTATTAGTTGGCTGGTTTCTTTATTTTCCTAAAAAATATCAACTAACTTTTATATTAAATATTGAAGAGGTGATATGGGTACTTGTGATAGTAATAACTCATAACTGTACTAGGGCAAAAAATAGACCTAATGGGAGCCTTTTTGGTTACTAGGTTTACGATCTCAAGCGATATATTGGGTTTATTTGGAATAATGTCTACAAAAGCTAAACGCATGTTTAACAATATTTTTTGTAGAACGAGATAATCCCCCCACATATTTATCTCGATTTACGTAAAAATACTTATGTACTGCGTTCACAGACAAACCATTGATTCATGTATAGTGTCCTGTATTCATTCAATCGCTTCATGAACACTCAATTCATTATATTCAAACGATTGACTTTTGTTTATGACATACATGCCTTCTCTTTAAAGCCATGAGCTTCCAGGTTCTCTTCCCCCGACTTCCTTCTACCACGATGGCTCTACCCAAATTTATCCACACGTGCCCCACCCAACACACAAACGCCTTTAATACTTGTTTTCGTCTTTTATAATTTCATTCGAATTGTTTAAGAAAACTAAATTAATTATTACTTCAATTCCTTATTTTAAGAGTCTTGATTTTTTAGGGAAATTAAAAAAATTAAATTAATTATAACATCTATTCTGAAATACTTATTTGTTTTATCATATTATATATTGAGGGTAATTAATTTAGAATAATAAATTAGTTTCCTTAATCTTCCTCAAAAAATCAAATGACTCTTCTATAAAAGATTGAAAGTAATATTTAATTGTAGCATATTGGTTTATAAATAAGACGAACTAACTAAAAGGAAAACAGTAAGTGCATATGCTTTCAAGTAAGTTATTCAGCTTTCCGATATCTTCAAATTAAATTAATCAATTGAATCTTAATAAATAGCATGTATTAGTGTTTATTAGCTCTCATAATTTTTCCCAGGAGTATTGATAAATTGAAATGGAAAAGAGCATATTTTATTCATATATATGCTAAATAAGACAGAGTGATAAATAAAGTTACCAGTAATATTTAAAAGTCTACTTAATTGTCGACTAGAAGATAATTAACAATGTTTAAAAGTTGTAATTAAGTTGTGAAGAAGCAAAGTTTGAATTCCAAATGTGGTCACACACGGATGGACAAAAGCGAACGTTACTGGAAATTGCTTTGAGATTGAATGATAAGATTCAGATTCTTATTCTCAGAGAATCTTTTGTTTTTTTTCCCTATCCGAAGCTTCTAGGAACCTGCCCCTCAATTTCCTTCTCAATTATCACCACTCTATATATTCACCAATACTTTATGCTTCTACGCTGGGGTTCAATCGGCATCCATTAACTTTAAAAAAATTAAATATATATTAGTAGTATGTGATTTGTTTTGCACCAATTTATTTATTAATTTTAAACCCATTAAATTTTCGTTCAAATTATTCTAAAAAATATTAAGAGTAAATTACACTTATCTTCTCAAAAAATAGTTTACACCCTGAGTTCGCCATTGGTCACTTTTGTTTGTTAGATAGAGTTTTATTAGCTTTGGTGTGATTTGAACTGGTTTGTTTTATTAAAGAAAAATCGGCAGCCAAATGCTAGATTTTGAAATTTAAACAAAATTGATCGTTGGAATTAATTTATGTTAAATACCTTTTCCTTTGGTCCATTGATAACCATAATTTTGATTGAATTTATCAATTACTTTAAATAGATTACATTTATTTAGAAATTATTATTAAATTATTTATCACATTAATAGTGATTAACGATTAAAATATCATACATTGAAATGATGGAATAATGCAGTACACTGTGCACCTACCTGTACACTTAACATGACTTAAAGTTTAAAGAAGAGTTTTTATTCACATGAATGGGTAAAAATATTGGATCTTTAACCTCACATGTCACATACTTAATAAGCTTACTTGAAAGAATGTTTGGACTCTCCAAACACACGTTAAACATTATTTTTTTTGTAAATCGAGATGATCTCATTAACATATTTATCCCGTAAACCATAAAAACACTTCACCGTTTTCCCAAATGAACTTAATATATTTTCATTCAATTAAATTTAAACAAAAAAAAAATTTAAAGTATTACAAATGATGTCTGATATTTATGACAGAAGGCGGTATCAGATAAATATACACCTTCATTATGTCATTCAAATTCAAGTCATGTGTAGTTTTAATTTTAGTATATGCTTACATGATTAACCACTTTTCGTATAACTAACATTAATGTATTATTTGCTTGTCATTGCCTTTTCTCACTTCTTGATAATTGATCTTGTTATGATTAATTAAATATAAAAGATTCATCATTTTCGACTTCATGTTCTAAACATACAATATAATCCGGCCAACATTTCGGCTTTATCTTTTATATTTAAGTAAACCAAACACAAACTCTCATAAATTTTTACGGAATTTTAGGAAAAGAAAAGATTATATATAATTTACAGAATTTTGTGTCAGCTAGTAATATTTGTATAGATTTTTTTTAGGTTATAGTTTTTTTAACTATTGTTTTAAATTAAATGTGGGTTCACTTTGTTTTTAAAATATTGTTTTAAATTAGTTGTGAGTTCACTGTGTTTTTCCTAAGACTTCAGAATGTTAATAAAATTATTAGTTATTCTTTTCATATTATTTATCCTTGATTTACGATCATTTTACTTGTGATTTGATTATGGTAGGTTAAACTAATTTAGTTTTTAAAAGATAACTTTTATTGTATGATGGTCACACAAATCTATTTTATATCTTAATATTTAAATGTTTGTTGTAAAAGAATCCACAGTTTGTTTGTATAGCGTTGAAAAAATAGTTGTTGTTACATTTAATTTTTATAAATTTATTTATGTTTGGATAATTTTTTTTTCCGATTACATTTGGATAATTTTTTTAAAAAACATCAGTTTGATGTAAATTCACTTGTGACCGATAAAAAAAATCAGTTTAAAAGGATGTAAAATTTTAAGTTGACATTTCGATAAAAAGCCAATTAAGCTTAAAACCATACCAAATATTTTTTTAGCTTGGGATCGAAGTGCTTTAGAAGTCCAGCACAGTCCCAAACAAAATTTACGTTACGCCTTTTTTCATAATAATTAAATGATTTAATAATGTTATAGATAAATTGGCAAAAAAATAGTGTTACAGACACATGCAAAATAGTATGAGCCAATGGTAAAAAATAACGAGGTTCGATGATCGATAGCATGGTTACTCCAGTTCTATGGGTGGGACAAGTTCTTTTATTTTCGTTTGTATATTTCATGGTTTTGAACTTTTTATCTTTACTGTAAAGATGATTTGGCCGTAGTACGAGAGAAGAGAGTCGCAGAAGGGTTTGAGTTCTGAAATTGAAATAGCATGTCTTGTTACTCCTTCTGACAATCACCTCCACGTATTTATTTCAACATGTGTAAAAGTACTTATAAATACTTTTACACCGTGCTGCCAAACGGATCCTGGTGAACAAAAGTTTGTAGTGAGAGGGGGGAAATATTTGCATATTAAAAAAAAATATTAGCAGCGATCATAAGAAACCATCCGAGGATTTCGTAATGAGTTTGTTATTAGTGATAGCACCAAATCGATATCTGCATGTAATCAATCGGAATTATTCCGACTCTTCCGTTTAAGATTCTCACTTTGGCTTCTGATTCAAACCATTCCTAGTTTTTAATTTGACTAAATGCTGCCCTTACTCTTTTCCTCTTGGGATTCCCGTTTCTTGTAAGGCGTGGTGGAGGCTTAATTTTGGATTATTGCGGGCTTTTAGTCTTTTTTTGGCATTTTGATTGTTGACAGGTGATAAAAGGAATTTCACGCTCATCCTCATCACTGGTGGGCCTGTTCTCGTTTTTTGGGTTGATTTGATCTAGGGTTTTGATAAGATTAAGGTTGGTGTTTTTCCACAAAACTCCGTATGTTCAATAGTGTTTTACTGTAAATTAAAATGATCTTTTTTTTCATAATTATTTCTTAAATAGTAAAAAACACTTTTTACCGTTTTTTCAAATGAGTTCAATATATTTTCATTCAACTAAATTTAAATAAGAAAATTTTAAAGTATTACAAACGATGTCTGATATTTATGATGGAAGGCGGTATCAGATAGATATACAACTTCATTAGGTCATCCAAATTCAAGTCATGTTTAGTTTTAATTTTGGTATATGCTTACATGATTAACCACTTTTTGTATAATTAACACCAATGTATTATTTGCTTGTAATTGCTCTTACTCTCTCCCCCAATAATTGATCTTGTTATTATTAATTGAATAAAAAAAGATTAATCCTTGTCGGCTTCATGTTCTTAACGTAACCCCGCAGCTGATGGTATGAAATTAATATTCAATTCTCAGGTATGCTCATGGACGGTTTATCTTTTATATTTAAACTAAATAAACCAAACACAAACTCTAATAAATTTTAATGGAATTTTAGGCCAACAAAAGGTTATATATAGTTTACAGAATTTTGTGTCAGCTATTGATATTTCTATAGTTTTTTTGTAGGTCATATATTTACAGTGTTTTGCCTAAGATTTTAGAATGTGAATAGAATTATTAGTTATTCCTTTTATATTATTTGTTTTTGATTTGGGATCAATCCACTTAAGATTTAATTATATTAGGTCAAATCTATTTTCTATTTTAGTATTTAAATGTTTGTTGTAAAAGCATCAACGCTTTGTTTGGATAATGTTGAGAAAGTAGTTTTTGTTCCATTCAATTTTTTATAAATTTATTTATGTTTGGATAATTTTAATAAAAAACATCAGCTTAATGTAAATTTACGGGTAAAAAAATCAGTTTTAAAAGATATAAAATTTTAAGTTGACATTTCAATAAAAAGCTAATTAAGCTTTTTTTTTTACCTGAAAAAGCCAATTAAGCTTAAAACCATACCAAACATTTTTTTTTGAGCTTAGGATCGAAGTGCTTTGGAAGTCCAGCACACATCCAAGCAAAATTCACCTTACACCTTTTTCATAACAATTAAATGATTTAATAGTGTTATAGATAAATTGGCAAAAAAAAAAATAGTGTTAAATACTATGAGCCAATTGTTAAAAATAACGGGGTTCGATAATCGATAGCATGTTACTCCAATTCTATGGGTGGGACAGGTTTTTTTATTTTTATTTTTATATTTAATGGTTTTAAACTTACGAGGGATTTACTGTTGAGTGTACTTATGTCTCAAATTTTAAAATATTTAAAAATGATTCTATTGATAACAAGTATTGTCAATGCAGTATATGATGTTGTCAGAGGTTGTCAAGTGAAAACACCATGTGTTGTATTAACAACACCTCATGTTGTCAATGAGACCGTTTTTTAAATATTTTAAAATTTGGGACAATTTACTAAATATTTTTACTACGTGGGACCTAACAGTACTATAAGATGATTTAGCCGTAGTACGGGAGAGGAGAGTCGCAGAGGAGTTCTGAGTTCTGAAATTGCAAATAGCGTGTCTTGTTACTCCTTCCCACAGAAGATTTATAGAGATTTTGGAGAGACAAAGGTTGGTGAACAAAAATCTGTAGTGAGAGGGAGGAAATATCTGCATATTAAAAAGAAGTACTAGCAGCGATCATAAGAAACCGTCGGAGGATTTCGTAATGGGTTTGTTTTGAGTGATATTACTAAATCGATATCTGCACGTAATCAATCGGAATTATTTCGACTCTTCCGTTTAAGATTCTTGCTTTGGCTTCTGATACAAACCATTCCTAGTTTTTAATTTGGCTAAATGTTGCCCTTGCTCTTTTCCTCTTGGGATTCCCGTTTCTTGTAAGGCATGGTGGAGGCTTAATTTTGGATTATTGCGGGCTTTTAGTCTCTTTTTGGCATTTTAATTGTTGACAAGTGATAAAAGGAATTTTACTCTCATCCTCATGGCTGATGGGCCTGTTCTCGTTCTTGGCTTGATTTGATTTAGGGTTTTGATAAGATTAGGTTAAGGTTGGCGTTTTCCCACGAAACTGTTGGTTCTATTGGAAGTAGAATTGTCATTGCAGTATCTCGCAGTGGTTGATAATATAAATTTCACACATCCTTCATACTCTGCCGCCGATTAATGGGGTGGTCTTTGGGAATTCAATAATCGGGGAATTCACCAAGCTCTGAATCCATTTAAAAGGTTAGATTAAATTGCTTGTGTGTTGTTTCAGTTGAAATCAACAAGCAGCCATGAGTTCTACTGTTACTGGAAGCTTGGTCCATGAAGGTAAGCTTCTAGTTCATATTGCTGAGAATGGACGCTCATATGAGTTGAGCTGTGATGAAACCATGCTTGTTGATGCCGTCATGGGGCGTATGGCAACAGAAACAGGGATTAGTCTCAGCGATCAACTTGTTCTCTGTCTGGATATGAAGCTTGAATCACAGAGGCCTCTTTCTGCATATAAGCTTCCATCCGATGAAAGGGAAGTGTTCATCTTCAATAAAGCTAGACTTCAGATCAACTCACCCCTTCCACCACCGGAGCAAGTGGATATCCATGATAATTTGGAGCTCTCACCACCATCCCCTTCTCATGATCCCCACCCTCTGGATGATGCTTCTGACCCTGCTTTGAAGGCTTTACCTTCGTATGAGAGGCAATTCAGATATCATTACCAAAAGGGGCA
>JANTPZ010094626.1:0-12156 GCA_025593235.1 Vachellia pachyceras
GAAAGAGTTGGAGTGAGAGTATTCTTGGTGATGGCAATGGCAGGGGAACTACTGAGTCTAGTCATCAGGATAGCCAAGAACGCAATGAGAACAGCTCCAGCGGTGGTGGTTGGGGAGGTAACAAAGGTAAGAGTTGGGGTGATGATAGTGTTGGAGAAGGTAATAACAATGGTGGTGGTTGGGAACGAGGTCGACAGGGAAGAGGGAGAGAATGGAGTAAAGGTGGTAGCTGGGGAGGTGCTGGTAATGATGACAACAAAAGCTTTAAAGGACAACAGGCCAATGCTGGAACTGATCACTCTGGCGGCGGCGGCAGTGGTTGGAGTAACACTGGTGGTGGTGGTGGTTGGGGTGGTGGTTCTGGTGGGGGCAATTGGAGCAACAAGAAAAGAAGCCCAGACGGGGGCAATCAGAATAGCCAAGAACGCAATGAGAACAGCTCTGTTGGTGGTGGTTGGGGTGGTAACAAAGGAAAGAGTTGGAGTAATGATGGTGTGGGAGAAGGTAAAAACAATGGTAACAATGAAGGTGTATCCTCTGGTGGTGGTTGGGGGGGACGAGGCCAAGTACAGGGACGAGGGAGCGAACAGAGTAAAGGTGGTGGCTGGGGAGGTGGAGGTAATGATGACAACAAAAGCTTCGGTGGACAATGGGCCAACGCTGGAACTGATCACTCTAGTGGTGGTGGCAGTGGTTGGGCTAACACTGGTGGTGGTGGTTGGGCTGGTGGTAGTTCTTCCGGTGATGGAGGTTCTGATGGTGGCAATTGGAGCAACAAGAAGAAAGGAAACCCGGGTGGGGGCTGGGCATGATCTAGTGATGAAAATGGAGGTAAGCTTCAGTAGATATGTTAGATTTAGACTTTTCATGGCAATGTGAGCAAGTTTGTGCTGGTGATGCAAATACCACAGACATCCAATTCCACCAGGTATTTGACTATTTCTTTCGTGACTTTCTCTAACTGGAAACGAGAACTTAATTTACTGTAGAAATGATATTATCTTGCATTTTGATGTTCATTTAATTATTCATCACTCGTATCCGCCATTGTAGACTTCAGGTTCGTTGCTAGAATGCGTGCTCTTAATTTTGAGGTAGGAAAAATTATAACTGTTCGCCCTTTTTTTTATATTCATGTGCGTTTTTTACAAGCAAATATATGAAAATTTTATTGATGAAAATGACATTAGAGTACTAGCACCATGTAGAGTAACAATATTTTATTTGCATGAAAATTTATCAAATTCTTCTCACTAAAATTTCCCGTAAAAATTTAAGCTAAATATAATAAAGTTAAATAAGATTTACGCAATCTATAATTCTTTGTACCTTTAGTTTTAAGCTTAAGCCTTAATGCTAACTTTAATACACCTATCTATTTTTTGTTGTGTACACCTATTTTTTATTCTCTACCAGATCGCCAATGCAGTAAACGTAAGAGATTTCTCGCGTTTCCCCTTTGAATGTTTACATTCTTATCTTATGAAAACATTCCGCATATTTTGTTTAAAATATTACTTTTTTACGCCTAGTATCTATAACTTTAATTTCCCAACAAATTAAAATTTTTAATTAAATTTTTATCTAGGATAATTTGGAGATTTTTCAATAACTGTATTTGGATTGGATGTCAAACATGTTCAAATCATGGTTTGAGAGCAAATTAGTCAAACACTTGTTAAGTCCCAAAATCTATCAAATTGAGATAATTTATTTCGCATGTGTACTTTGAATTACGATGGATAAATAGGTTTTTACCGTTTATTTAGACAAACCTTAGAAATCTTAACCATTTTAGGCAAGTACACCATTCTAGCTTTGGCAATTTATTCTCCAAAAACAATCTAAAAATACCCTCGTTTTAACTAACCTTTTCAATTTAAGTACGGTAGTTAATTAAATTTTATAAAACGGACGGAAGGGAGTATTACTATGAGAGTAACAGATCAAGATATTAATCATTTTCCCATAAATTTGGTACAAAAAAGGCTCCTTGACAAAAATTAAGGAGCATAGCAGATTAATAGTAAAAAGCATTGAGAGATTACTGAACATGCTTGAATACAAATGTGAGTAGGGAAATATAATTTGATTGCCTCCAATTAGGACAGAGGCAGCATCATGCCCAAAGCAATGTGATGACAAAAATATGACGATGGCCAACCCAATACAAAACGCCACGATCGCCATGAATGCCTGCGGGTTGCACAAGAATTTAATTCAATGACTGTTTGGATTTGTTTATTTTAAATTATTTAAGGAGTTAAAATGTTAAAAGAGTTTTATTAAAGTGCCTTTTAAATGCTTTAATGGGTTCTTAAGCGTTATGATTTATCTCAATTGAACCCTACGTATGCTTTGAACTAATATTTTAATACCCTAAAACATAATTTCCTTTCAATTTCACCATTGCAATGTTCTCTTATTTTCTTCTCAAAATCTCATTCACCACTAAATAAAAAAAAATAGATGTTTCAGAATTAAAATTTTTTAAACAAAAATAAATTTAAAATGTTGAAATTTTGATTAGTACAATTCATAATTGCAGCACAAAAAATACAAAAAAAAATATATGAATCAATCTACTTAATTACTCTAGAGAGCTTCCGATAGTCCCATACTAAACTGAATCCTTAGACCTCCCTTGTTATCTTTATTTAGTCTTCATGGAACTTCTGGAGTCTATGAGGATATAAATTGATATGATAATGACACGAAGGATAAAAGTAGTTTTTGTCCAACACAATATTTACGTATAATATTAAGTTGTTCGGAAATATTTTAAACAAATTATGAAATATGAAAGAAATGAAGACATTTATTCCTTTTTTTAATTAATATTTTAGAGAATCGGTCAGGTGTTAAGAGTTATAAAAATTGTTGATATTACTGTTGCTGATGAACCGTTGGTGATCAAGTATATCCATCTAGCTTAGGGACATGGCGTGAGCTTTTGACTCTCATGATGCAATTTTGTTTTGAGCTTTAGCCCCATGACACACACACATACACAAGAACAAGGGAGAAAATATAGTTCAGGCGATTACCTTCCCCTGAGACTCAAACTGGAACTTGGCAGTAAACCATGATAATCCTCTGTCTACAAAAGGCGCCAATGCTAAAGCCCTGCATCAGAAAAAACACAAATTGTATGAAATGGCAGTGGTTATATACATCACCCATGTTTATGCATTGCACAATTTACAAAGGGGCATTTTGCAATTGTGATTATTCACTCCCTAAGAAACATGGCCCTTAAATTCAGTGTCGCATTATTCACTCCCTAAGAAACATCAAAATTCCATACCATTAATAGCAGGAGGAGCAACAATAACAAGTCTAATCCCACTAGATGAGATCAGTTATGTGGATTGTACGATACCATCATACTCTATTGACAAGCAAATCTTTAGATAGATTGTTAACCAAATAACATAACCCAATAGCAAACACCAAACACCTAAAATGTGCATGCATGTTTTTTCCCAGTTAGAAGAATTTCCATGTTGCTACTCAAGCAATATAGATGATCTTATTCCATTCCAACAAAAAGTTTGAAAGAAAATTGCCTTAAATAATACGAGTTGTAACCTGTGAAAAACAGTGAACAAGGTAATAACTTAAGACCACAAGAGAGATAATTATGAAATTAGCTATGTTAAAGATTTCAAGCAGGCAGCTCACCCTCCAACTCTTACAAGTTTCGTCACTTGGCTACCAGCCCAGACCATAGCCATCACTTTGAGAAATCTAGAAATGGGTGAAAAGTTATAATCCGTACTGACACACTTAAAAGGGGAAAAATCATATGAAATGAGGTACTATAGATGTTCTTACTTCTTACCGTTCTACAGCTGCAAGATAGCCCATCCTTTTAGGTGCTGGAACCACGCAAAGCCTAGCAAACAAACAGCAAATTCCAGGTTAATGTTTATATCCGACGGCATTCAAGGGGTACAAGGATAGTCCAATGCATATTGCCTCAAAAGCGATAAATAAGTAGAAGGGAGATTCTTAACACCTATGAACTGATTCAATGCATCATGGTACAATGTATGCCTTAGCCTAGAACACTATGACATCACCACAGAACATAGGCCTGGGCCCCTAGGCCACGATATAGGACTAGTACAATATTAACCCAATCATACATCACGTACAGATACTATGAGTCTCATCAATATAGATAGTCTTTTAACCAAAAAAAGAAAAAGTATTCTAACGCATGTTCACATACCACACAAAAAGAAATGTTGTGAGATAGTATGCTGTGTTCAGTAGTCCATAGGAAAGGATACCAGAAACTCCGTATCTCTTCAGTTTTGTCAGGATCCTGATAAATCAAACAAATGAGAGCTGGCCAAAACTATTTAAGCAAAGAAATCACTATTAGAACAAAAAAGTTGCCTCCATCAATAATTTACACAAGTTCTTAATGTAAATGATGAGAACACAGCATGGGAGAGGGAGGGGAAGAGAACATAATTTCTACACTTAATTTATTAGTAATGAAAGATAAAGGTTTTGATTAAGGTTCCATTGTTTGGCCAAAAAAATTTTAGGGTATCACCTTCATTCCTCCCTCTCTCTGGCCATCCCTGCAGTTTTTTCCATCTCCCAAGCAAACGATGCGTCAGTTTCTCTACTTAGTAGTTAGTATGTCTATTCCCCAATTTTTTATTCATTATGCATCAACTTATTGCATGAGGTTGCGTGTCATGACACAATCACACCTCATCAACTTATTATATAATATACAAGAAAGAGCAGATGAGAAATTTTCTAGCCTCTTTAATTTCTAAAAGAGTAAAACAGGGCGGGTAGTACATACTCATTGTTTGTAGAAGAGTCCGCTTTCATAGTATCTTCACTTTCTGATGAACCTAAAAACACCCTGGGTGGTTATTACTCAGGACACTTAAAAAACTTCAAATCAAAATTAAGACCAAGAGGTCCATGCTAAGGATAAATGATGACATCCTATATCTAGATATGTAATTTGAACTGACAGACTCAACAATTTTCCCTCTTCCCTTCCAGTTGCAATAATGAAAGTGCTTGATCTGTTACATTCCTTCTAAGAACATTTGATTGGTAGATCAAACGCTATTCAATTATCTCAAGTCATAAAGGAGTCTTCTCATGTAAATCTAATGAAAAATGTTCATAATCTTTTTTAGGATTTTTTTCAGGACAACAAATATTAGATACTTGCTACGACACAACACTGCAAATACAGTCGAACAACTCAAGATAGCTCTATTCAACTCAGTATGTTGGTGAAAAGCCTGCACTGCAGACAAAAAACAAACTAGAAAGAAAATGAATGAACATACACATGACCTTCTACTCATTGTTTTTATGTTGACACTAAAGGTGTTTTTTCACATAATAACACATTGCCCACCCATTGTTCAAACTTCAAAACACAGTGCTAAATTTCAAAATTTTCACAATATAAGGGAAACCAACAAAATGGATTAGAGATTTCCATGGCCAATTATCTATGGTGGCATGCGCAGTGTATGCATTATGACATAAGTCATATGGCAACTTACATAATTTAACTAGATGCTCAAATATGAATGACTGGATTGGAAATTGAACCCACAACCGCTTTGACCAGTAATTAATGTCCTTAATTCAAAATAATACAAGGAAAAAAAATGAAACAATCAATATATATATAATCTATAAGAAGTTACACTGAAGTTACACTATTTATTTTTTTGCCAGAAAAGTTACACTGAAGTTACACTATTTAACTAGATGCTTATTGCATAGAATTAGAATACATATATGGTTCACATGAAAAGATCTAAACTACTGTATTATATAATTCAATAAACATAAGTAGTCATATACCTACATGCTTGCCTGCATCTGATAGCTCATGTGCCTGGCCTTACACCAACGAGATATGACAATTATCCAATGAGTCATAAAAAAGGTAAAGTCATAGACATAATTTAATGCACTGGTAAAACATTTCATGAGGAAGAAAATTCCAGAAAATTCAAAAATTTGTTAATCTTTTATCAGAGGATAGTGACTTTCGGAGAAAAATACATCTGATAGCTCTTCTGCAAATCTTTTTTTTCCGTATATTGTCGTTATAGACTTATAGTTAACAAAATAATAGTTTCCAAGAGATTCTTTACCATTCATTTCAAGGCACCATACCATTAAAGAATGAAGAAATGAAAATAATGGTAATGGTTATTACAGATCCGGTCATCAACACCAACATCAACACCGAGACTTTTTATTGCTTCAGAACATCACTTTCAAATCACTTGCTGCCCCTTCATCATTGTAGGGACATTTCCCAGTATTCCTATTATCACTTCACCAAATATCAATGCATTTGACTATTATCCCAAAATTGAAGCAAACATCTTCCAAGGTTAATGACCGCCACAGTTGTTTATTCTCACAAACCAGGTGTTTTTGTGCAAATTGCGATTTGAATCAGCAACCGTAGTGTTAGCGGTATTCAACCATTACACACTGGCGTAGTTTTTCCAAAGCATTTGGTTAGCTTACTAAAAGAGTTCCAATTTCGTTGACATTAAAAGAAAAATGACAAAATATAAACAAAATTCACACTAAACTTAAATTGAAAGGAGGAATTCTAAAGCAGGAATCGCCCATGAGGAACAAGCAGCAGATTTTGCAACAATGATAATTTCCAATTCTAATTAACTAATGAATCAAAATCACACTCGGACATACAAGATCAATAATAGAAAGCCATCAAGAAAAGGATAAAGAAGGAATTGACTCGAAAATATCATGATATGTCACTCACATTGTCGCTGCTGTTAGCCAAGCAAGGCCATCTATGGAGGCTGTGACGCAGACGGGCATTACTCCGCTTGGCAAAGTGCCCAAGCGTGAGTACGCTATCAGGGATGACCTTTACCCCAAATTCGCGCATACATACATACGTACATATAAATATATATATATATATATATATATATAGAAAAAAGGATCAGAACAAGAGAATGAAATCCACAGAAAAATGGAGCCAAAAAAATCTCATTAATAATAAGCGGGAAAAAAAGCAGAGAATTATTAGGCTATAAAGAAGTAATACCTGGGAATTGGAACGTGAAGGTACCGAGATGGAGTGGTGAGTGAGTTTGATTGTGAGAGACATTGGAAGAGAGAGAGAGAGAGAGACGATTCCGAAGCTGGAGAGTGCTTTGTTAATAGTTCAACTTCAGCGACGAAACGCGGACGATAATTGTAACATAAAATATTCGATACTCCCTATGTGGCGGGTAGGTAAAATGTGTGTTAAATTTTATATTAAAAAAGATAGTTAAATTATATGTCTGTATAAAATGTGTGTTAGGTTTTTTTTAATATCGTCTATCTAATTATTTGTATTGAAAATTACTTTCTGGACAAAAAAAATGTTTAATATGTGTAATCAATATATAAATTTAAGAAATTATAAATTTAGAAGATGCCAATAACATATTGTGTCCGTTTGGCAACGCGATAGAGAAATACTTTTATGTAAGCTGATGCAAATATGTGAAGGAGATTATCTCGTTTTGCGGAAAAACACTGTTGAACGTGTATTTGGGTATAAGTTAAGCGTTGTCAAACAAGCACATTAGCTTTTACATTTAGAAACAACTCTTGTATTTAAACTAAAAGGAGTATTAATGAAATTAATTAAATTATTTATTTGTGATAAATATGTGTTGATTTCTTTAAAATAACTCATTCAGTTATTACCTATGTTAATGAAAACTCTCTTTACTATATAATTAATAGAGATGACTTGAAAAAAAAAAACTTATAAACTTGGGACATAAAATAAATTAAAATTCTATATTTAGTTAACAACTCTTAAATTTAAGATGGGAGTAGGTAACATGTAATGTAAAATTAACTTTTCAATCCTTATAGTTTACATTGATTTTTAAAGTAAATCCTTACACCTTTTTTCCCTAAAGAGTTTAACTTTTTTAGAATTTAGCCCTTAAAGTTTATTGAATTTTAATTGAATCCCTATCATAGCCATGTCAACAATATTAAAGATAGTGATCACATGGCAAGTCATTCCATGTTTCGGTGAATGCTACAAAAGTAAAATTAAAAGTTATACGCAATTAAAAAAAATCAGCAGTATGTATATCTTATATTGAGATTTGATGACTTAGTTGAACAAAAGGTAAATGTGCAATTTTTGAAGTAAAATTAGTTTCATATTGTTTAAATATAATTTTCATTAGAATTAATTATCATTAAATACATTAAAACGATTTTCAATCAATCAAATAGTCATATAAAAAAAATCAAAATTTAATATAATTATTGTTTGACCAAGAATATGTATTTTTTACTTCTAACCAGGAAACATGTACATCAAAACATTAGCATAACAAACGAACTACAGATAACAACAGAACAACAACAAAAGGTGTTAAAACTACAACCATCACAAAGTATTACAGTCTTGAATATGTTCTAATCAATCCTCTCTCTAGGAGGATACCCAGGAGCATTTGCTTTGGCCCTATATACCCAGGAGCATTTGGGTTGGTACATTTACCCACCCAACTGGGTACATCTCCTTTATGGTACAAACAACAATGTGATCTGCTGCTCCATTCCCTTCTCTTTGGATGAAAGCAGGTCCTGCAAGTCCTACACAATTTAGCCCATTCACCACAAAGGCTTTTATTAAAATTTATACAACCAATTAATTCTCTACAATCTGTTTCTGCTATTGTCCATTACACCTGGAGCTCATATAGGATTATCAAGACCTTTCTTACTGCTAGTACCTTAGCCATAAATGCAGATATAGACTTCACCTTTTCTCTCAAAGCCCCACAAGAACTCACCCAAGTATTTCCTACACAAGATTCCTATTGCAGCCTAATTGGATCCTGAGTCAAAAGACCTATCACAATTGACTTTCACCCTATTCACATCAGGGGCAGACCATAATTTACAGTGTTGATTATTTGGCACACCTGACTTGGCCTTTTCAGTCAACACTTCACAATAAAATGCACTCATCCTTTTCCCAGCACATTCAACAATAGCAATTGGATCAGGTTGAATATTGTTAAAAATAAAGTCATTCATACCTTTTCAAATTAGCCACAAAAGCCACATCAGTAGTGCAACATCAGAATCAGTTCCAAGTGATATTTTGGAGGAAGATATCCACATACCATTTTTTAAAACAAATTATTCTTGTCCTATCCATTCTAATTGATAAAGGACCACCAAACCAGACCCTTGTCACCCATGGACACAAGAAAAATAGATATTTCAATGTTTCCTCCTCTTCACCACATATTGGTGAAACAAGAGAACTAGCACACCTCTTTCTAAACAAGGATGCTTTAGTTGGGATAGCATCTATCATACATCTCCAAATGAAGTAATTAATTCAAGGAATTACCTTGCTTTCCACGGACTGCTCTGAAAAAGTTGGAGGATAACATATGAAGGGTCTGCCTTTATACTCACAGTACAATCCATTTTTCATTCTTACAATACCTTCCTTTACTCTATATTTCCTATATCTTTGTCCACTCCAAATCATTCTGTCATTCCTATTTGTTAAACCCACTTATGTTCTCTGAATCATATCCAAAATTTCATTATCAATCTTGTTAACCAGGGGAGCCAAATTCCAGCAACCATTAACAATTAAGGATGCCATTTTATTATCATTACTGTATCTGTTATCGGTTATTTGGTCTAAATTTTTCCCATTCAACTCTGGTATCCAATAATCTTTCCATATCTTTATATTTTGGCCATTCCCCACGACCCATTTAAGTCTTTGCATAATACCTCTCTTCCTACTAAAATACTTGACCAAACCCATGAGGCCTTATGACCTTTGACAGCATCCAAAAAACAATTATTAGGGAAAAATATGCTTTTCAACACTTTCCAATTGCTTACAAAAAAACCCTTTTCAACAAATATATGACCTTTGACAGCATCCAAAACACAATAATTGGCAATGACACTGTCCAACTGCTTACAAACATATTTGGGGAATTCAAAACAAGTCATTGGAAAGAGGGGGATAGTGATGAAGACTTGGTAGTATGGGATACCAAGTCCTACATTGAGTAGAATGGGATACTCAATGGGGTATTTAAGTGGGTTGGTTCTCCCACCTCAATAGCTAGCTTTTGGGGTAGGGTTCCCCATCCCACTTAGGTACCCATCAATTGGTATCAGAGCCAGGTTTACGACCTCGCCGGAGAGGGCTACCCACGGAGGATTCTGACCGGCAGGAGGCCGAGTGAAGTGCCGTGGAGTGCAGCCACCGAGACGTTGGCTTTCCATGAGAGGCCAATTAATGGAGACTTGGTAGTATGGGATACTAAGTCCTACATTTAGTAGAATGAGATGCTCAATGGGGTATTTAAGTGGGTTGGTTCTCCCACCTCAATAGCTAGCTTTTAGGGTAGGGTTCCCCATCCCACTTAGGTACCCATCAGATAGCATTGGACCAAATTTAATACAATATTTGGTCCTTGTAGTTTGACATCATTTTGATTATGATATCTATAATTTTGAACCATAGATTCTAATCCCTTAAGTTTCTTTCTGCCTAAATTATCAGTTTCTATATTTTGATAAAAACTTAAATTATTTTACCCCTTTAAATGATGTGACTTAAACTATTGTCCCCAAAACTGAAATTAATGGACCGAACATTATACTCAACCAACTTCATATTTACAATTAAGTCATAAATGCATCTCATTCTAGGTTTCAGGTATTACACTTAAGCTTGAATCTCATATGCATGGTAGTTACAATATTACGATCACAATTCAAATCTCACGATTCGATTGAGATATTGAGGGAAAAGATTCGACTCCCATGGTGAATCTTTCCCTCATGGAATCGCATGTTGTATCTCACGATTTATGATTCGAATCTCACGATTCACGATTTGCATCTAACGATTCGATTCAGATATTGAGCGGAAAGATTCGACTTCCATAGTGAATCTTCTCCCATTGGAATCTTTCACTCAAAAATTGCACAACGACTACTATTTCGGTGATGCAAGATGAAGCGGGCCTTTTCCTTCCATGATGTGGGAGGGAAATTGCCGCAATAGTAGCATTTTATTCTTGTTTCTTCATAAAAGAAATTGATATTTTTGCCGTAAAAAACCCCTCCTACTACAATACAATCTATACCCAGCCAATGCCCATCGAAAATTCAAGCTTTCCATTGTGCTTGAGTTGATTTTTTTCTTTGCTCCCAGCTTGTTTCTGTACAATCTGATCTATTATTCTATTTCCTTCAAAGTTTCACTCATCCGGTCCATGCAGTAAATTTTATAACTATTTTTTTGGAAGTTTGTTTCTCTCCACCCTATTTTACTTTTCTATACTGTTAGTAGTTCTTTTGTTGTTGTTATTTTGATGATGGGGGCACAATGACTCATAATTTTTATAAATTTATGAAATAGAAATTTTTATTTGACGTCTCTTATGTGAAAAATTATATTTATGTCATATTTAACAATTGATCATGAATCTTATGATTCACGATACGTTTCGATTCACGATTCTAAAAATGGGTTTTCCGATTCATGATTCGTATCTCGATTTGATAACCTTGCTCATGTGTGTGTGTATGGATTATGATAATGAAGTAGTGGTTTAGCCTAAACAATTGATAAAATATTTGTATTTGTTTCTTTCAATCTAAACAAGTCTTGGAATCTCATGCAACCAACGATTATTTTCCAAGCAGGATCTAGAGATCAGCTATGAATAATTAACAAATAATAAATAATAACAACATTCCTAAGAGAAAACAAAATAAAAAAAACATTTTCATTCATGCATCATTTAATCCCTTTTCTTTTAATTTTTTTTTCCGTTCAATATTGCAATAGGAAACAGAACCTTATTGAAAGAGAAGCATTAGTTGGTCCACACATGATAATTCACTGATTTTGTTATGATCTAGTTTCCATGAGAATATGCATGTTAACTTAGGAAACACAAATGTATCATATATAATTCATAATTGTTCATGTTACATAGATTTAAATTAGGTTTGAATCGATATATCATATGAAGTTCATATCATACCTTATTATTATTAAGTTATAAATGTGTCTCATCTCAA
>JANTPZ010094627.1:0-14176 GCA_025593235.1 Vachellia pachyceras
GCTTTAACATTATGATTCTACAGAATCTGCACCGATTTACACCCCCCCCAGTCCTACTAAACTAGAACAAAATAAATTACCTTCTCAACAAATGGGAGATCCAGATAATCAGGTCCACCTATGCTCAAATTTAGCACATCAATATTGGTAGCAATGGCATAGTTGAAGGCATCAAGGAACCATGATGTACAAGACACCTGCAATGAGCTGAATGAATTCTTCTCAAAATTCTAGCAAAACTTCATAAAATGAAAATATCAGCAAAAGAATCACAAAATGAAAATGCAGCTAAATAAAATTTTGTATGGTGGTCAATGAGTTGTGAAATTGCAAATGCATCTGCGTTCTCCGGCTTAAAGGTAGCAAAATCAAGTCAATAAACTTGTGAAAAATGAAGATTACATCATTGATGAAATAAACTTGAACGTATTAATGGAAATAAGATGCTTTGGATGAGGCCCCAAAGGGTGAAAAAGATACTCTGAAATGCCACTTCTTTGCAGTCAAAAAGAACTTGTGACAATATCCAAGTGCATTACCTGTGCATCAGTGAACACCCGAAATGCATAAATCTCTGTATCTGGTGCAAAACCAAGACACTCTGCATCTACTCCAGCAATTACACCAGCAACAAAAGTCCCATGCCCAAGATTGTCGTTCAGTGTATCTTCATTGGTCCAATTTGTACGCTCCTGTAAATGTCCTCGACATCAATTCATCTAGCGTCTAACAAAAACCTTTTAAACCAAGGGTCTCCATATCATCTGAAGCAAGTATTACCTTGATGTTACGAAAATGAGGATGGTTGACGCGAATGCCAGTATCAAATATGGCCATTTTGACTTTCGCCCCAGTGTAACCTTTAGCCCAAAGATCTTGGGCTCCAAACATGGAAGTAACTTGAGATCTCTGCCAGAGCGAGGCACGTCTCAGAGAATGCATACTCTCAAAAATCAATAATCAAGAACTTGCACTATGAAAAACCGTCTCTGTTTCTATCGTTCTTGATTTTTACATTTCCCGAAGGAATCAAAGAATACAAATTTACCCCAAGAAAACCCCAGCCCATGAAAGAAACGAAAAACAAAACTTTTAACCTGCATCAAGAGTTGCCGCCCCCAGTTAACGGAAGCGTTGCTAATCTTGGAAGAGCGACATCTCTGTTCCTCACTGAAAGACATCGCTGTGAATACTTCCCGGGCCGCTTCCTTCCGTCCACAAAAGCACCGGCTCTATCATGTTTGTCCTTAAGCAGACCTCTACTGTAACTCATATCCACATTCACATCCTTCAGCATGCCCAATTTCCGAATCTCCTCTGTCAAACCTTCCTTCACCGAATCCTCAATAGAAATCAACCCGAAATCAGTGGGGTACTTCGCAGCTGGGTTTCGCCGCTCGATCCACTCCCACCCTTGGGATCGAATGTTCGATTGCAGATATGTTCGGTGCACTTCGGCTGCCTTGTATTCCAGAAACCGCACGATGTAGTTTTGCCGACGGATTTGGGGCTGACGCTTGACATTTCCGGTGGAATTTGAAATGTGTTTGGAGGGAGTTCGGGTTGGGTTGTGTGATCGAGCATGCTCAGTAGAGGGATGGAAGTGATAGAAACAGATGGCGAAAATTACGATGAGGAGCCAGGGAGAAAAGATGGAGCTCCGGTGGGTGCCCATGGCGGTATCAGGGAAGGCACCGGAAGTTCGTTGATCTGGCGGGAAAGCTGAGTTCCCACATCTGAGACGGAGAGTGATGGTGCTGCGCTTGGTTTTTATTCAGTGTTCAAGTTCAATCAGCCGAGCCGCCTAGGCATGTCTGACACAGAAAGTCATCTCAACTCATTTTCCTTAGCTCTGCTTTGCTTGTATGGAAATTTATTATAAAATAGGAAAACATTGAGAAGTGTTTACATCTGCAAGTAATTTATTTTTATATATTGAACAGTACAGTAAAGAATAAATTTAAAAAACTGTAAAATCACTGACAAGGAGAATTTTATTTAAACCTCGCGGTAGGGAATTAACTACTCTAAGGTTCCAAAAAATTGTTAATACTTAATAACAAGTCGATGAGTACCATTGACAAGTAATGCAGCTATCATTAAAAACTTCTTAAGACTTTAGAGTAATTAATTCGTAACACGGGATTTTAAAGTAATTCTCCCTACATTTTTATTTACATCATACTTAAATTTTCCTAAACAAATTCTAAAATATTCATGCATCAAATCTCGGTTGCAGCTGAAAAAGCTTCCGTTCCCCAAAACATAATTAGGATAAAGTAGCAACTCTCTGCATTGTAAATTAACTTACAAATTATGAGACTGATATATCGAAACTTTGATCAAATTATAATGAAAATAAAAAAAACCTGGAAGAGTTTTCTTCCTACATGATGGAGGATTACATTGATCTTTCAGAATAATATAATAGATCCAAATTGAGTTTCCTATTCCATTTGCAAGTTGTTGATCAAATCACTGGTGCACATCCATACATCCATGAAAAGATAAGGGAGAAGAAAGGATAAACACTTTTTAGAGATTGACTAATGGCTGGCTTTTTGTTAAAAATGCGTCCTTATTTCTTTCTGCGAGTAATCAAGAGTAACACAACATCTAGAATACTATTTGGAAGTTGCAGTTATCGAAGAAATCCAGATTGTTCTTTATGGTTGACCTCACATGACAAAGTTCACACAGCACAGCTCTGCAATGGAAAAGGAATGAATACCTTGGCTTATCGTCCATTGGGCTCCAAATAGGAGGAAACTTCTATGCATTTATTATAGGAGTGTCAGAATGCAATGGAGAGATGGAAATTAGTTGCATTACCCTCAATGTGGAGTGCTCTCTCTTCAAAATAGGGAGTGGATTAGATCAGATGGAACTTAACACATGAAGCAGGGTTGAAACACACAAGGAAAATTCCATGGTATACCCTTTCCTCTTATATTTGTTGAGATATTTGGATGGAGATAGAATGGATGCCCCAAATCCTCATAATAGCCTCTTTTGAAAGTGCTCAGCAAAATTTACTCAGATGGAGTCAAATTCTCAAATATACTTGTTTAAATAAAAGGGGAGAACCTTCTACTTCAGAAGGTTTTATTAGATCAGAGATGGACCGATTTGTGATAGAAGATGGTAGAAGTGGATGCGGAGCAGTTGTATTATATGGATGTGACTGGTGGCTTGTGGTTTTTGCTGTGAACTCATCAACATCCCCTACACAATTGCAGAGACGTTGGGGATCATTCATGGCCTTTATTGGTGCTGGTTTAAAAGGTATAAGAAATTTACCTTGTGTTAGACTGTATCTAAACCTCTCATTTGCTAAATAAGGGATGCGATAATGACCATCATTTGAAGGATATAATTGATGAAGCTATATTACTTTAATGTAGGGATTTGTAGGGGATAGTTGAGTACATATATAAGGAGTCTATAAACTTATTTAGCTATTTCCAGCTAAACTCTCCCATTATGGGGGGATTTTCCGTTTCTTTGATCAAATGCAATCTCTTTAAATGTTTAAAGTAGATGGTAGATGATTATAAAAGATAGTTTTTCTCATATATTTTATATTTATGGAAAAAATTGAGATGAATACAATTCAAAATATAATATTTTTTAACAATCTCTTGTTTTAAAAAGTGGGAAAAAAAATTAGACTTGAAGAAGGAGAGCAATTATTATCTATAATTTATAATAAATTCAATAATCTCTCCTCCAAAATTGATTTTATTTTTGCAGCGCATACGTTGGTTTTATGTGTTTTTTTTTTTGGCCATATCCTATATTTATTTGCCAGGCTTCGTATCCCTATTTTTGAAGTTCGCGGACCCAGACACACAGTCCCCTGTTCCGAGCAAGAAGAGATTATGGCGCGGGGGTTCCTCCTATGTACCCAGAGCAGACCAGACGCTGTGAATATTATACTATCGTCTTTCTCTAAAGAGCCCCACAAAAAGTGCAAACTTTTCCTCGGCTTCCCCACGTGGCATCACTCTCGTCGTCAGCCTCGCTATAATGCTCTAGCTTGCTACTCCTGCAACTCTTCTTCTTCCCAATACCCAATCGACATGTCTAAGTACAGAGAAGCATTCTCACGGCGAATGGCCATGGCGGGGCTTCAACCTCACCATCGAATTGGTTAGTTAGTTACTTGTATAACCAACTCAACATGGTTCTTTGGAATCTGCTGCAAAGTCTCTTTTTTAAAAAATTAATTCCGTTAATTTAAAGACATGAATACTATATAGTTTGTACGTTGTATCTGGGTGAATTGAAATGGTGATAATTCTTTTATCGAATTGCTCTACAAAAGATAAAGGCCGTATTTCGCAGTTTTCAATTGATGAGTCAAATAACTTGCTGCCTATTTTCCTATCAGCTTTAGGAGTCTCCGGTGGCCCTGACAGTATGGCACTCTGTGTATTAACTGCGTGGTGGAAAACGGCTGGTCTTAAGACCGAGAATGGTGGTCTTATTGATGGGCTACTAGCAGTAATTGTTGATCATGGGTTACGAGCAGTGAGCAAACATGAAGCCGATGTTGTTAGTCACCGGGTTTCTGAAATGGGTACATCCATTTCTGGGTGCTATATTTGTACTCTGATAATGTGAATTTATTTTTTAACCATTTTTCCGCTATACTCATTGCCAAGCACATACTTTTAATAGGAATCAGATGCGAGATTGTCCACTGTGACTGGTCAAATGGCAGGCCTAAACTGGGCCATTTGCAAGAAGCTGCTCGTGAAATGAGGTTATTGTGTCTCAACCTAATAGAGAACTGTTTTAAAAATTGAGTAAAATAGAGAAACGTTTTTAAGTTTGCTCATGGACTTTGACAAAATATGCCTATTGAGTCTTTATGTCGTATTTAATTTGAACTTTAGGTATCAAATGCTTCAAAAAATTTGTGCCCAACACCAGATTGGTGTATTGCTCATTGCACATCATGCGGATGATCAGGTTTGGTTGGCAATGCTATTTGTTTCTGCATATTAGTTCTTCCCTTTTATGTTGTCTAATTCTGTTCAAGACATGTTGATGCTTTTGGTTTCCTTATAGGAGATCTTGAACATGAGATGTTTGGTTAACACGCTTTCAAGTTCAAATTTTATAAAATAATAATTGGATTCCTAGAGTTGAATGCAGCAGTTTGTTCTCAAGTTAGTCGTAACATTGAAGGCTTGTTATGCATATTAGACATATAGTTGATTTTTGAGACAATGCAGGCTGAGTTATTTATCCTAAGGCTTTCTCGAAATAGTGGTGTGCTTGGACTTGCAGGCATGCCTTTTACCTCCCAAATTTTCTCCACACAAATAAACTCCTACAGTGAAGTTCCACTGAATCATGGCATCCTTCTTGTGCGACCTCTTTTAGAATTTTCAAAAGAAGATATGTACAAGGTTGGTATAAAATATATATGCATTGTAAATATATACTTTTCCTTCCTTACATGTGAATGTATTTTTGATAATGTGAATACTAATTGCAATAACTTTACAGATATGCCAAGGGGGTTGCAAGGACTGGGTGGAAGACCCAACAAATCAAAGTCCAATATTTGCACGTAATAGAATACGAATGTCTTTGAATGGTTTTTCATCGTGTAAGTTGTAATCAGTGATGCAACCCAGTGATATATTTTTCTTCTTTAACAACTATTTTTCTATTAAATTCTTTTGACCAACATTTCTTTTGGGTTAAAATCATTTTTCATTATTCATCTTACGTGCTTAGATTCTTTTCAATGCAGAGCTTTTATAATTAAAGAAAGATGTGTCTCAGTATCTGTATTGAAGAGTAGAAAAGCAGAAGTGATTTTTATTGCTTAGATTCAAGGAAGAAAGATGAAATGGGAAAAGAATTTATAGCAAGCTTCACTTTTTATAAACCATGAACATTACAGTTTACATATAACTCTGTGGAATACATAAGGAAACATGTCTTTTTTTCTTGATCCACGGCTAATTGACATGTCATTGTGCGGAAAAACAAGCAGATTTTATTCCATTTTAAAATCAAGAGAACTGATATATTAAAGAGATGGGATTTTTCTATTTTTAGGATTTTTTTTTTTTTTGCACATACATTTAATTCAAGATCAAATGGTATTGCTATGACTTCTTTTTAAGTTTTCCAATTAAGTTCACTGAACTTCTTAGGATATTATTTTATATTTCCAGCTACTTTCAAGTCTGAGCTAAGAGCAGTCATTTCTGCATGTCAAATGACCCGACTATATGTTGATCAATTTTGTTATAGCTTGATAAGTGAAGCTGTGGTCATCATGGAGGTAAGCGTTTCTTTAACCCATTTATAGCTAATATCTGAAGACGATTATGGTACAGTTATTCTGATGATATATTAGAAATGGTCCATGTAAAACATATTTCCTTTCAGTTAAGCAATGTCTTTTCAGGATTTAATTTGTGACTGTTGTTGGGATTGGGTTGGTTTTTGTTGGCAGCATGGATACGCTATTATTGATTTAAAGATTCTTAATGCCTCGGAAATTGTGGATATATGCCTGTCAAAGTTCATGTCCTTGGTTTTGCAGGTATTGGAGATCTCGTTGGTTGTTATATGCCTTTAAACCTTTTTAGTTTGTGGACATTGTTGTAACAGTGTTATTGGTTTTTCAGTTCATATCGCAAAGGCAAAGACCAATCAGAGGTAGTGCATTAAGATTGCTCTTGGATTATATCCGTACTTTCCCATGCAAGGTAAATCTGTTCTCATCACATAGATGTTCTGACCCGTTCATTTATTCATAGCCCACTGGTCTTTTGACAGACACACGAGCACACCCGCACAGAGATCTATAGGAAGGGAGTATCATTGATCCAATTGTTAGGTTATAAGTAATCATGTTTATCATATATTCCAAATTTTAAAAAATTAGCTAACAAGGGCTATTCATATTGTTATATGTCTCCTGTTGAACAATGTACCCTGCATTGAATTATTAATATATTGATGGAGCATAGAATAATGTTAAATTGATGTAAAATTTTGTGTGTAATATTTATTATTGTAATTTTTAGTCCAACAGGATGCCAAAAAAAATCCAACAGTGACTTTTGTAAGAAATGCATCCTGCAAAAAGTTATTCAATGGTGTAAAGCATGTCTTTATAGATACTTGTATCATTTGATCATTCCAGTGTGCTGCTGTTTTTGCTTCTGTTTACATTTGATGATTAAATTTTGTTGACCGTCTCTCCCCTGACTACCACTTCGAAAATTGTCTCATAGAATTCTCTTACGGCAGCTGGTTGTTACCTCTGCCCAGATCCTGGTTCCAGAGGGTCCAGAGTCTTGGTTTGCTGTTCAGTTGACTGTCCTCTGCCATTAAAGATGGAAGTTTTTGAGTCATTCTCTGATAAAAAACAGCAATGTTGTGTTTCGACTGAGGTGGAGAAAATTATAGAACGCGGAAAATCATATGCAATTCAATCAGTTCTAGATGCCTCAGATGTTCATTTTATGGATGCAACTTCTGAGTTAGTTCTAACTGAAGCAAAAAGATTAAATATTATCAGTGAGTCAACCTACAGGAATATTATTGAACTGCAGAGGGAAGAGACTAATCGCTTCAGGTCTAAAGCTGAGGGCAATACTTACTTTGAACCAAAGCATAAAGTTGATACTGTTACTACATTCAAGCCAGGGCAAATATGTTACTTCATGAATAGATTTATTATTACATGGGGATTGAAAGAAAACATTGCTGAGAGAGAATTATCTGATTTATTTACGCATGGCATGGATTTGGCTGGCGAAAGCTGGAACTGTTCTTGTATGTCGTGTGTTGTTGATCATAGCACTGGACTTGAATTGCGCAACATGATTGAATCTGATTGGCTGTATCTTGGGAAGTTGTCGAAGTACCCCCCTTCCGATAATGTTAAGGAAAAAGGGGCTATAAATTCTAGTGAAATAGAACAAATAATGGAGAAGAAAGCTCCTTGTTTCCATTTTGCTTGTGTATCAGCACGGAAAGCTCTCCTCTTATTAAAATCTATCCCAGTTGCTGTAAGAAGAAGCCTACCTGTACTGATCAATCAGCACGGACAGTTGCTAAGCATTCCAGTAAGTCAAGTTTTTTTATTATTACAGTGACATGTTTACTTGTTTTTCTACTTTTTAATATAACCTTTTTGTCTGAATTCGGCAAGGGAGGAACAAGTTCCAACCTGCCCTGAATCCTGTTTTACATCCTAAGTTTCTTCAACACCATGGTGAATAAGCTCAAGTATCTTATAACGTGTTTAAGTAGTTTCAAATTATAAAAAGGCATCCTTACGGAGATATAAATTGGTCCCCATATTATCTCTGCTTTGTGCTTAGCATTTGCTCGTATTGGGACCTAACATTGTGCATATCTCTTTCCAGAATGTTAATTTCAGCCATTGTCCTCGCTTGATTGTAGAAGCAGAATTCAAGCCAAAAATACCCCTTGGAGGAGGCCATAGCTCATTCGTATAGTTCAATAGCTCCTTTAGTTTCCCTTCTATATTTGACTTTTTTTCCAAATTAAGACAAGAGCCACTGCTCCAGAGATTCTCAATTTGAAATGAGAGAAATTGATCCATCTGCTTGAATCTTAGCAACTTCTGGGCAATCAAAGCAGACGTGAAGGAGATGGAACAACATTCATGTCGTGGAGGTCCAAAAGCCATAATCTGCTACTCAGCAATCGAACTTCTACATGAATGCCTCCTGAAACTCTCAAGTCAGAGGAATGGTGGATCTTAAGGTGATGGTTATGGAAGTGTCTCGGAGGAATAGTCAATGATGGGGTGGGGAGATTGTAAAAGTGGTTGATCATGCTGTAATCTCCTTGGACCAAGGATTTACAAATCGCCTCCTACAGATTTGTTAAGCGTTAACTCTGATTTACTTTGGGGCATTCCTGACAAAAAGATCATGGAACTTGGCTAATGCAGGTTGAAATTTCAGTGCTATTGCAGCTGTTAAGCTTTTTTCCACGGTAAAGTTCACACAGGTCAAAGTTGATCCTCAAATTGTAGCACATCTCTTCAACCAGCACGGCACATCAGATGAGACTAGTGTGAAGCATGGACGCGCATTCTGTGGTTCCCATGCGAGAATTTGATGTTTTTACCTCGGGCAAGTCCCACTTTGGTTGCAGAAAGAAAAATCAATCTTTTCTGCCTACCACCGTTAAACAGATTACTAAACTGTGTATAAAATGAGAATTCTGACACTTCCTCGTTTGAAATGAAGAGTTTATTTACCATTTTAAATTGCGCCACTTACTCTGTTCGGCCACGGCCTTTCAAGAAATCTAGCTTACTTGCATCGTAATTAGGCTATATCAGACAGAAGATGGATAAAACAAAAGAAAACCAAGTAACTTGGAGAATTTTGTTCATTCACATCCGGCATGGCTCACAATTACAAATAAAATTAATCTATGATGCCGTTTAAAAACAAAACTGAAATAATAACTCCCTCCCATATACATAATATCCAAAAGTTATAAAATCGAAAACGCTTGTCAAAGGTGACCTAAAGATTGAATGAGAGTAATGTTCAGATATAAATCTCCTTAACTATGTTGATCTCCTTTTTCCTTGAAAGGGCCAAATGACATAAACTGCTGCTTCCAAGGTGCATCCTTCTGTTGCTCCAACCATGACTAGGAAGCACTGTCCAGCAAGCAAAAAAGGTTTACATAGAGAAGCTGGTACTTCACAGGGATGTATCGAAAATTCACAACTTGGACAATAGGCCACACGCCACCTTCTAAAAGGAAGGCTGGGACGAAATTCTTTCTCAAATCTTCCTTCACCTCTGGAATAGTCTTGCCAGCAGATAATCCCATATACGTAAAGAAAACAAATAAATGGATCGGACCAAATATGAGGCCATCCATTGCCACTTTAGTACCTACAAATCGCACAGACTTCGGCTGCAGTTGAAGCTTTGTCCTTATAAACTTGTCCATTCCTTCATACCTACAAGACATCAGGATCAATTTAATGTCAGTACAGGTCATTTGCCATTTTCTCACTCAAATCTTTCTAATTCAAGGTAATTACAACTTAGATATTCTGGCACGAGAGTTCTTTTAATATTTTCCAGTAGAATATTGTCGTTGCATATTAAATGCCCAAAACAATAGAACGCGCAAGTAAGGTAAATCGATCAGCCACAGATTAAACAAAAAGCGTAATTACAAGGGTCCTAGTTCTCTCACTTTCTACATGGTCAAAATCGTCAAATTTTGGTGTCATTGGTAGGACTCAGGTGCATTATGTCTGATTTTTTACATCAGTTGGAAGCTAAAAAAAACATCAGAAGTTTACTCATAAATCAAATGCTTGTGGTTCAAAATCTATTCTCCCAATTTAGCCATTTTCTATATGGTAAGGTATCTGCATAACAGGTCTTGACGGGAAGTATGAAAACTATGCTGGGGATGAACTGAATTATAAGCTTGGTAATTGATATGAATCCTAACATCTAAGATGATCCAACAATCAAAGAATGAAACACTTGATGGCAGCCTACTCCGATATAATGATCACACACTTCCATTATTACAAATTAATGTCTATGGTCCTCTCATAAAACTGACGAAATTTCCTCAAGAGTTACATGACTCCCAGAAATTCCCTTGATGTTATTTGTACCAGATTTGTTTAACTAAAAATACTGTTAAGAATACTACATTGGAAAAAAAAACGAAACAAACAACATGGGAAACAGATGCCAGAAGTGGCCAACTGGCCCGACAAAACCAAGACCAAACCCACTTGTGACAGCCACACGCTTCCAGTCGATCATAAATTTAGCATCTGCACCCTACCACACCATAGATAGTTTTAGATTGATGAGAAACCTAGACAATAGTTAATACATGAAAATCCAAGTACACCAAAGTTGGAAGCAATTATAATATACCATCTTAACCATAAGAATCTATTTTCTTTATCTAACTTCAAAAAAATGTGAGAGAATCAATATTTACTAGGCTTTGATGGTATAATTTCCACGAAAGCAATTAATACTATATAACCATCTAGTAGTCATGAATATACTAAGGTGCCTTCAGTAAGAACTGAGGCATTAATAACATTTGCCACAACCCATCATTTTGATTTCTAAGCAATAAGCTGATAGGTTACATCCAACTGCATAAGGAACTGCAGAACAAATTGTCAATCCAAATGAATACATAACACACCTTCAGACATCAACAGCAAATTCACATAAAGGTAAAGAAATACACGAGCAGGCACCAAATGACCTAGGTAATTGAGATCTCTTTTGTTCACCCCATCAGAATATATGTAATCTAATGGCCAGTATTGTGCAAAGGAATGAGCATCTAAATGAGTCAAAGTGGTGGCCACACACACACACACACAGAGTTACATTGAGTAGCGAGTTTTTTCTTACAGAGAGTTGAAGACGCTTCTTTGTTGCAGAGTGAGTGATGTACTGAGCAGAAATATCGCCAACAGCCCAAAGGACGCCAGAGCTAATAACCTGGGTCTCAACGGGATGAACAGAAAGGCAATTGGTATACCAATTCCACAGCTTCATCATCATTTAATCGGTTTGGCAGCAGAGAAGCAGAAGTAGGGATAACACAGGAAAGAGCAGAGATTTCCGAGAACGCCGAGGCAATCTAGTTAGTTCGAATATCAGCGAAAAGATGGTTTTCTTATTCTCCCCGGCTCGTTGTCGTGGAGATACGAAAATGCTTTTAATAAATGCTTGTTTGGATCGCTGTTTGGACATCCAAAAATCATTCTTATATTTATTGAGATAAAATTTCTCTCACATATTTATCTTATAATCTGTGTCCGTTATGTCAACAGATTTACCAAATAAGCCAAATGAAGGTACCCCTCCGGTTAAAGATTATAATGCGAAAAAATTACGAAGCTCTATGGTATAAAAAACCATTTTATGGTTCAGGTAAAAAAAACCTTTTATGTAAAGTGCAAGTTTGAGAGAGAATTAATGAAGCAAACGAAAGAGAACGAGTGAAGAAAGATAGGAGGGCTCGTTTGAAATATGGTTTTGGTAACCTAGGTTTGAAATCTAAGTTTTCTCTTTCATACTTTCTCTTTCCTACTTTTTTTCTCTTTTCTCTTTCATACTTTTTCTTTCTATCTCTTTCTTACTTTCCTCTTTCCTACCCCCTTTTTTGCCTCGGAATCCGTAAAAGCTATAACTTCCCAAATATAAATCACTTTTCAAAACCTAATTTTTACCTTGGATTCTGTGAAATCTAGATTTTAAAATAGCTTCTAAACAAGCTCTAAGTACAAAATCGGAAAAACCTTTAAATATTAATTTCAACTTGTATAAAATGGGTTAATAAGTAAATCTCTTAAGGTTTTCTCTTAAAGTATTGTCGTCCAAAAAATTTCTTATGAACATTGTTCACAAGGGAACCATACTTTTGAGAGAAAATTTTCGGAATAAATTTATACCTCAACTCTTTTTCTACAAGTTGAAATCAATATTTGAGGGTTTTCTCCGATTATTTATCCCTCATATCTTGTCTTCACTTGTTCTCTTTCATTTGTTTTATTGATTCTCTTTCAAACTTACAATTTTCATAAAAGATTTTCTTAAGTAAATTACATTTTTTATATGTTTATTGGCTTTAACTGATTTTCCAAATGACATAATTTTGTTATTTTCATCTTATATTTTGAATTAAATGAGTAACATGTATTATAATTTAATAAAATTGCACCAAATTTGTTTAAAATTATTTGGTGGTATTGAAAAATAGTTTTAAAGTGTTACAGTTTAAGACATTGAATATTATTAAAAAATATTTCAATATACTAGTGAAAATTAACCATTTATTAAAGAAGGTAATAGATTGGACTAGGGTGATCTTACTATTGATTAAATGGACAATCAACAAACAACTTTTATTTATTTGCATGAATAAACAATAAGCCTATTTGTTGAAGTTGAAAAGGTATGTTCACTTAATTTGACATAAAATTCCGTACACGAGTACCCATAATTCGCAAATTACATTTAAAAAAGTAGCTTCCACCTCTAATACGAACAAATACAATAATTGATGAAAAGATTGATTTCTCTTAGGTTTAAAGGACAGGATAGACCCTTTCTACCTATTATGCTGAATTTCAAATCTTCCATAACTATTGTCAAGTTCATAATTTAATTGAAACATGTATCAATCATAATATTTACATCTGAATTTAGTTTGATAATAAAATTAACTAGGCATTTTTTCTATATATTGTAAAATAAGACAGCTTGAATGGAATTAAATGAGTTTGTTGTTGGAGGAAGGGGTAAGCTCCATCATAAAAGACTTGTCATCTCCCAAATTAACCATCAATATCTAGCTTGATTTAAGATCAGTTTGGGAACTTTTATTTCAAAAAAATATATATGCACTTAAATTTACATACTTAATGTAATTTTTAATGGGAAATTTATTAGAAGGTCCCAAATAAGGAACTTATTTAATGAATGGTTCCAATTTTAAAAATATTTATCAAAAACTCCCATCGACAACACTAGGTGTTGTCAATACAGCGTATGATGTTGTCAATGTATAGGACCTTATGTTGTCAATGAGACCTTTTGATAAATATTTTTAAAATTGAGATCATTCATTAAATAAATTCCTTATTTGGGATCTCCTAATAAATTTCTCTTTTTTTTAATCACATTGGAATAAGAATATTTCAGTTCGTTTAAAAAATAAATTTAATCAAATTTGTAGTGCGCGCGCGCGCGCGCGCGCGCGAGAGAGAGAGATTTGGGCCGGGGATACGTGGTAAAGTTGGAATTGGCAATAGGGAGGCTGGCGTGGCAAAAGCAATCCCATGGAAAATCAGCAGAAGCATTTTGTATTTTTCTGGCAATGGCCTCAAAAAAGCGCTTCGAAATCTCATAGTGATAAATATTTGTGGATAAGAATCTCCAGGGGATGCCACACACACACACACACACACACACACGAATACCACTGCCCCTCTGCTATTTGTTTACAATTTACATGCGACAAGTCTTCTTCTCACTACGCTCTCTCTCCTCCTCAACTCATGAGGTACCTCTCATTCATACTTTCCTCTTTCTTTCTTTACTAAGCGGCATTTCTAGAACACGATACTGTGAGC
>JANTPZ010094628.1:0-20472 GCA_025593235.1 Vachellia pachyceras
TTCTAACACTTATATCATCATATTCTTGATCTCATCAAGCCCATTTTCATGGATGATAAAGCTTGATTTTAACTCTCCCATATCATGTAAAAATTTGGACAGCATCTCCCCTTAAAAGTTCATCATCCCAAATTTTACAAAATCCAAAAACAAACTCAAACAACCACAATATATATATATATATATCAAAAGACTCCTTACAACACAAGGAGACTTTTGCAACCAATCAATGGCTCTAAATCCCTCTATTTCTCACTTTTCCTCTCAAGAACCCTAAGCATGAAACTTGAGAAAGAGAGACCAAATCAAAATTACAATCCATGGAAGTTGTAGAGGAGCTCACAAGGATGAAATTCATGTATAGCTTTAGGTGGTTTCATCTCTTACCTTGGATTTTCCTTGAACTTTCTCCCATTCTTCCTTGCTTGAAATGGTGTCTCCTCTCTCTCTTTTTGCAGCTTGAAGGTCAGCCAAAGTGGGAGGGAAGATACAGAAGAAATACATTTATAAAACTCTTCACAAAATTTTCAAGGGTTAAGATATAACCTTACTTATTAAGTTTAATCTAAGGGTCCATAATTAGCCACCATTTAAACATATGCTTGCTTCTCATTGGCTCCTTAAAAGTAGTTAATGATGGCTGTAACTAAGGGTTAAAATCTGGTTTGGTTAGCCAAACTGGATCCCATTCGATTACTTTTACCAATTACACTTTTTACCGGTAAACATAACTTTATTCCGGTAAATCTTTTTCTACTTTTCTGGAGATATTTTCTTCCTCATTTAATATCCATATTTTCCTCTTGAATATGGAAAATTCATTATCCCCAAAATACCCCTTGTTTTCCTCAAGTTTTATAGAATTATTTTATTCTGTTCAAAACCCCTGAAAACGTGCAATCGGAGAGTAAAATATTTTTAGGGCTTTAAAAATTACTACATTTTTCACTGATACTCTAGCCCTTTTTATTTTCCCAAAATGCCCTCTAAATTTTCTAAAATTAATTTTTGAAATAAATTCTATTTCGAGGATTTTCGGGTCTTTTTCCCAATTTTCGAGAAAATCGCCTTAATCGTATATTGGACAATAATTTTATTAATTACTATAAAATTCACTGAATTTTCTATGCCCTGAATTAACTGATTAAAGTCTCTTTATATCTGAAATAATTATTTTCGACCATTAAATCTTCAAAATTTTATAAATAAAATTTTAGGCCGATTTTCAACAATCCGTCGAATCTCTGTCAATCAGTGAGTTCTGCTCTATGTTTTGGGCATTAGTGAATTTTTCTGATATTTTGGTCAGAGTTGACTTTTTGACTTTGACTTTGTCAAATGACCAAAATGCCCTTACACTGTCTAACTTTTCATAATTCCCATTTTACCCTTGACCTTTTCACCCTTAATATTTTCGTGTAATGGCATCTGGGTCCTTTCCAAGGGGTCACCCATCCTTACACTACTCCAAGGTGAGCACGCTTAACTGTGGAGTTCTCATAAAATTTCTCTCGTTGAGCTAAGTCTGACTTTGAGTTATTCAGTCTATCAACATCATCTTTTTTCGTGCTTTCTATTTGTGGGCTCTAACTTGACTTTTGACCACTGATTTTGCTCTTTTTATCCAATGACCATATTGCCCTTGGTTTTTATACTTAATGGCATTTATGTCTTGGCTTATATTCTTAGTAATTTCAAAGCCTTAGGACTAATTTGACCAAGGTCTCTTAGGTCCACTGACACCTTCTCTTTCTGTACTTTTGTTTCTGGAGCTTAGCTCATCTCATAACTATCAGTTTAACCCTTATTTCAGTTTATAGAAAATAACGTATATTACAGCTTGCACTTAATTTTTATTTCAAAAAATAAAAGTAAATTAGGCCTACCAGCCCGTTAGAGCTGCATGTTCTTTCAACTTGCACAGCTTGGCTCACAAGTTGGAGGAGTTAACTTGTAACCTACTGGCTAGCCCGTATTCCCATAAAAAGACATCTAGAATATTTTTATTAGCGACACTGTAAATGACTCAATTACCCTAATATATGTAATTGTTTTTTAGAATTTAAATTTGCTTCAAAAATTTTGTGAGAGAGAAAAATAAATATTGAAGGACCCACAAAAACAATTAGAGTTTTTTCATTAAAGAGTGCTCAAATGATGTTGTGTAACCGGTGCATACAAGATTTTCTCTTATTATACCTAATTCTAGTGGATGGTAACATGTTCTTTTGTTTTCTAACATAACACCAAATGCATTTGGACATGCAAGATACTACCTATGGTCCTTAATATAAGATTTATTTAACTTTTGTTATTAATTTAGGAGAACTAAATAAATTACATAATTATAATATATATTATAAAATATTATATATATATCATTACATAATATAAACTGTTCTATATTTTATGTAAATTGGTTTAAAAAAATAATAAGTACATAAATTATTTATCTTTTTAAATCCCAAAAAAAAATCAAGTATTCTCTGTCGCTGTGTTTAGGATTAGGAGAAGGTAGTTTCTTATCAACTACACATAATGCTATTTTTTCTTTGGCCAAAGCAAAAAAGTGAAGCGGGTGTTCATTGTGTAAATTTTTGCATGCTGGCTTGGAAGCTTTCCTGTTTCACTGTTTTGTCTCTTTCCTTTTCTCCGGCAAAAGCACCAAACATTCCTCTCTTCACTCTTTCTCGTCCCATCTTCCTTCTGCCTTGCTACTCGTAAGAAAGACTTATCTCTTTCTCTTGCTCTCTCTTTTACCATGGCCGATGAAGATTCAAAACCAACCCTTTCTGTCACCGATGAGAAAGAATTAGGACCGCCGAAGGTTACGGTGGAGTCTGATTTACCCACTGTAGTATCTACCTCAGCTGTCGAATCCGACTCGGCGGTGGCTAATACTGAAAACACAGACCCGCATCCTACACCGCCGTCGGAATCACTGGCCGCAGAAGCTACTTCGGTACTAGAGACAGAACCTCTGCCTCCGCCACCAACCACTGAAGATGACGGTGTAAAAGATGGAAGTTCTGAAACTAAAGAGGATGATGCTGTTGAGGCTCCAGACGAGAGATCGAATAAGTTGCCTCAGAATCTGGTCTCGTTCAAGGAAGAGAGCAACTTAGTGGCTGATCTCTCGGATTCTCAGAAAAGTGCTCTTGAAGAATTGAAGAAGCTGGTTCGAGAGGCACTGGACACTCGTCAGTTCACTTCTTCGGGACCAACCAAAGCGGCGCCGGTGCCTACTGAAACCACCCCAGCAGCTAAGGAAGCTGCAAAAGCTGAAGGCGCCACTTCGGAATCAGATGCCAGCACGGAGGTACATCCGCCGCCTGAAACCAAAATTGAAGAAAGCCCAGTGAAGGAAGCAGAGGAAGTAGCGAAAGAGACATCCGAGGAACAGGTTTTCATATGGGGAATTCCTCTGCTCAAGGATGACAGGAGTGATGTGATTCTGCTCAAGTTTCTTAGAGCCCGAGATTTCAAAGTTAAAGATGCCTTTGCCATGATTAAGAACACAATAATCTGGAGGAAAGAGTTCAATATAGATGCACTTGTGGATGAAGATCTAGGAGACGATCTGGAGAAAGTGGTGTTCATGCACGGTTATGATAGGGAAGGGCATCCCGTTTGTTATAATGTCTACGGAGAATTTCAAAACAAGGAGTTGTACCAGAAGACATTCTCAGATGAAGAGAAACGAGCCAAGTTCCTCCGGTGGCGGATACAATTTTTGGAGAGGAGTATTAGGAAGCTTGATTTTACTCCTGGTGGTGTGAATACCATTTTCCAAGTCAACGACCTTAAAAATTCTCCTGGGCCTGGCAAGCGGGAGCTTCGAATTGCCACTAAACAGGCTTTGCAATTGCTTCAAGACAATTATCCTGAGTTTGTTGCCAAACAGGTTATATGCACATTTTGGATTGTCAGTTTATATCAAGATGTCAGTTATGCTATATTATGATAAACGTACTGATGTCTTTTCTTCTTCTTTCAATTTGATAGGTTGTTATCAATGTACCATGGTGGTATCTTGCATTCTATACCATGATGAGTCCATTCTTGACCCAGAGGACCAAAAGCAAATTTGTTTTCGCAGGCCCATCAAAGTCCGCTGAAACACTTTTCAAGTTAGTGAATGGAAACATGATTTTTCTCTGTTTTGGTTCGTTGGTTTTGGACCTTACATTTCAATTGGTAAAATAGGTATATTTCTCCTGAACAAGTGCCAATTCAGTATGGTGGCCTAAGTGTTGATTTATGTGACTGCAACCCGGAATTCAGCATGTCTGATCCAGCCACGGAGATACTTATCAAACCATCCACAAAGCAAACCGTTGAAATCATTATTTATGAGGTGGTGTGACAATGGTCCATTTATCTATTAGGATTCTTTCTTTCTAATTTTTCCTAGGTTCTATAATGTGCTACTGGAAATGAATGATCTGCAGAAATGCATTATTGTGTGGGAGCTGCGTGTAGTGGGCTGGGAGGTCAGTTTTAGTGCGGAATTCAAACCCGATGCAAAAGATGGATATACAATTATCATACAGAAGGCCACAAAGATGTCCCCAACTGATGAGCCAGTGGTTTCCAATAGCTTTAAAGTTGGTGAGCTGGGCAAGATATTGCTTACCATTGACAATTCCACATCGAAAAAGAAGAGGCTTCTGTACAGGTTCAAGGTCAAACCTCTCAGTGATTGAGGAGGGGTAAGAAAATGCTTTTGTCATCATTCATTCAGTCCATAATCCATAGTTTCTCAATAATTTTGGTCATGATATTTTGTTTGTGGGTTGGCTTACTATTTTGATTGTACTTAGTATTTATCATCTAGGCAAACATTTACTAGTCTAAAATGTCCTTTTATTTTGTGAAGAGTAATGTTAGGGGGGAGTGTAGAAATTGGATTTGGATTTGGAGTTGATTTGTGAGATGCTATATGTTACCTGAAACATCTATTACATTGGAGTGGAAGTGTTGATGTAAATTTTTGTTCTTATTTTGTCATTATCCAGTTTGAGCTCGGTCAGTTTTTTACCTTGTACTTTGATATCTGTATTTAAGCCTCCTGAACCTCATGAATATGTAATGCAAGAGGAGTAAATGAGAAAAATGCATCACACACACACACACACATTTTGGTTCATTTTATATCGAACTGGATTGTCAATCGATCAATTTCGACCAAATAATGCTGACTGTGATTGTCTGTATCCAATTGGATATTTTATGATAATTTCAAATTCCCCCCTAGTTTTGAAGTGATATAGATGAATTTTCTATATTCCATTAGGACTTCTACTTGGTACTTCCTTGTTACTTGTTAGTGGTACTGCTGGTGGCATGGGATAATGAACTTCATCTAGCTTGTTACAGTTTTTGACTCAAGAAGTTTAGAATTTTTTATTTTTTTTATTTCAGGACTTGTTAAAGTGGAAATTTTAAGAGTGTTTTCTGAGTCATGAGACCTTGACTTTTCTTGGGAAAAACTCAATTAAACATTTTTTTATTGTTTTTTAAAGATCAATGCTTGGTTTTTGTTTATTTCTTAGGTTGGGGATATGAAATTCTTAGTGGCCTTCAAAATAATGTTTTATCTGATGTATGTTTCCATGCATCAGTATCTACTTGTATTTCTGTGCTGTGTAAAGTTACTATCTATGCAGCATTGATGCCTTGAAAAGGAAGCTGTATCTCACCCAATACATCTTTGAAACTTTCTATCGTACGAGACCCAATACAGAATTGCAAGGCGACCGTACTTTGGCATTTCATATCTTATATCCGCGTCAGTGCTTGTGTTTCTTGGGTTATTGATGAACAAATTAAAGATGACCATTGGAGAATGATGTCATGCATTTATCAAATTAGACTGTTGAAATCTTGAAAGAAATTAGACTATTAGAAGTAGTTCATGTTTTGCATGTAGTCATATTATTTGTGACTTCTGAATAGTGGGGATTTCTATAGATTTTATATACATAGATATATGGGCATATTGGTTTTTGTTAGGGAAATTACTACAAGGTTTCAAGGAAGGAACTTAATTGTCATAAAGTTCCAATGGACAAGTGAACAATGTCGATTTGTTTTCATTTCTTAAATTGAAACTTGTTATTATATGCTTTTCAATTTTTACAGGCCTTTTGGATTATTAAGTCAATTTCTTGGGATCTCACTAATTTGCCCTTTTTTCTTTCTTTGAAAGTAGCAAGTCTCTTTTTTCATTTCACACCTTTTTTTCTTGTGTCACCTGATATTTTGAAACTTAGCGTGTTTTCTCTTTGATTTAAACTATAAAATGGGTCTTAGATTTAGCATAACATCACGTTATAATTAATATGCATCGTCAATGTTCTAGTGGCATGAGTTATCCTATAAAAGGTGGTTAATTTGGTCTTTCTCATAATCTTCAGCTTTCAGTGCCACCTTTTGTGATTTAAAAAAAAAATTGATTTCCGCTCCTCAAATATGTTTTTATAAGATAAATTTGTTTCAAATTTCCACTAAACTATTTGGTGGTCATGTGACATTCTTTGTTCTCTTAAAATGGGATGAGCCTCCTGCTTTTTTCCCTTCTTGTGAGTGTGAAGCGTTTTGGAGTCTAATGATGATATTCAAAGTATGCAATAGCCATCCTGGTTGAAAGGCAGGGGAATGGCTGGGTCTTGTTAGTTTGTTTCTTCTTCTTCTGTTCTTCTTGTTGTATTGCCTTTTGTCACAATAAATTATATCTTATATTAAGAACTAAGAATCAAAGATAGTATTTTTCAACAAGTTGATGTTTGTCATTTCAGTTCCAACAAGGGGAAAAAAAAAAAGAAAAGAAAGCAAGCAATATACATCTTAGGTCTTTAATGTAAGATCTATTATATTAGTTTGATTGGATTAAGAAAGCTAGTTAAATTAGTTAACATAACATGTTTTTTTAAATTATTTTAATCATCTTCTGTAATTGCTTTCTTATTTGATTATTGTCAAGAGATTATTAATAGGAATAATTTGAAAAATTGATAAATATAAAAAATGTCTTGGATTAAGATTAATGTCTTAGATTTAGGATTAAGATTAACTCTTTAGGACCATAGGAGTGGTATTTTTTGCAACCTCAGGAAAACGAGAGGGAGATCTATTGGATTCCCCTGCATTAGGCCAATGTTTTTAATTTTTGCATTTTACTTGTATGTCTCTCTTTCTTGTTTTTTTTTCTTTTTAATAAAAGACATGTAGTCTCCTATTTGATATAATTTTGTTCAGGTACTTTTAGGTACTAAAAAATGACAACATTTTTCAGTGGGGATTCAAACTTTAGATTGTATATGATTGTAATTTTCTTGTTACAAGGATATGATTGTAATTGGCTTTTGACACGACGTATTACCTGTGTTTGGGCAAAAATGCATATGACGTGTCCGTTGGCGTATCTTGACATAATCTTATTCGGCGTTTGTTGTGTACCCCGGCAGATCGTGAGAATTGTCTGTGTCTGCACATGCAAGTTCAGGTGTTTACGGCTGGTAAAATAAAATAAATTCAGGTGTTTACTGCTGGTAAAATAAAATACAATAAAATCAGTGTATCTGCAGCTCAATTAGTGACAATATAACTAGTATGGTACCCATGCATGTGAACGTATTGCCTGTTATGCTGTATAGAAGGTTTAATATAATATAATGATGTTTATTTCAGAATATATGTAGCCTTTTTTAAGATTGAAAAGGTTAAATAAATTACTTAATGATAACATACATTCTGAAATAAACATCATTAAATTATATATCAATTTATAAATTATCAAATTAGTTTGGGGAAAATGATAAATATACCAGTTAATTAACTTTTTTGATTTTATAAAAAAAGTCAACTGAATATTTCTAAAAAGATACCATATTACATATTACAAAAAGATACCATATTGCAAAATAAAATTCAGGTTATATTTATCGGGTGTTCTTCATTGTCTCAGTATATTTAATCATTCTTTTCCTTCTCATGTCTAAGATCTCTGCATAAAATTGTCAGTCCGTGAATGTTAGGCGTGGTAGAAATAAGCCAACATCAAGTAGGTTCAACCATTTGACTTTTGTTGACGGTGGTTGCAAAAACACATTAGTATTATTGGCAATTGCCTTTATGCACATAGTTAAAAGGGAAAGATGAATCTGAAGGTGAGTTCATGACCCGTAGGATTAGAACATTCAGGCCATTACAAACTACCAAATATTAAAAAGTGAATTTTTGAATTAACTTATTTTAAATGATTTTACAAAATTGCAGGTAAATACAGAAAAATAGTTTTGTTTTAATGTGTGTGAAAGTAATTTTTTAAATGTTTTCGAGGGTTCTAACTCTGTAATATATTTCTCCAATCAAATCACAATTAATCATGTTTCAGTAAGAAAAGTCTACTAGACTCAACAATGTTGTGCTTAAATATAATTTGAGCATTTACTTTAAGCTTCAACATTTGGAAATTGATTGTTAAGAATTAGTAGACATGCTACATGAAGATTGTATTGGAGTATAATTCTTGGATAAAATATAACTTTTAGTCCCTTAAATTTGTATGAATTTTGAATTTAATCCATCAAGTTTCAAACATATAGTTTTGGTCCCTATAGTTCCATAAAGACTTGAATGTTTAATTGTGTTAGTTATCGCCGTTAAGCGTAGAGACTAAAACAACATTAATGATGTTAGATATGATTAGTTTTGATGATGTCAAATATAATAGAGCAAAAAGTTTTCATAATCCATATTGATTTGACAAAGGTTTTTATAATGATTTGGGCATTCTTTTTAATTAAAAGATAATGTGGTTAAATGACTCAATTTGAGTGTTAAAATGTTTTCATTGAGTTACCAGTCATCAAAACCATTTATTGAAGATAAAAATTGAGTTTAATAAGTTTATGGAGCTTCCTGAAGCAAAAATTGAGTTCCATGAAGAAGAAGTGCCAAAACTCGAGCTCTAGATCATTAAAAACTCGAGTTTCAACTTCTCAGAGTTAAAACTCGAGTTCTGGGCCATCTAAACTCGAGTTTCAACTTCTTAGTTTCAGAACTTGAGTTCTGGGTCATCCAAAACTCAAGTTTCACCTCCTGGACTCAAAACTTGAGTTTTGAAGTCATCAGAACTCGAGTTTCAGCATCTCTGTTTTCTGACGGCTCGACATATGTCTGGTGTTTTGCTCATATCTTACAAATCACAACTCTGATTGATATGAAACCAATTTCATATGAAACTAGACTCAAAATTCAGTTCATAGACACCAAAACCAGAATCAAAGCATTTCATATGAAGGAGATATGATTTTCGAAAGTTGGTGGTCAATTTGAACGCTTTATCAGTGACATTTGCTTATTGTATATGTCATAACTTTCTTTATATCATATATTTGGAACTGATTCTTGTTTCATGTGCAAATCGACATACAGAGCTTTCTTTTGATATATTATTTGCAAGGTTTGGAGTTGAATTGAGAGATATGACCGTTGCAAGCTGAGTCAGGTGTTGAAAGCTGGACTGTGATCTGTGCAAGCTGAGTCAGGTGCTGAAAGCTGGATCGTGATCTGAGCAAGTTGGACTCATGAAGTAAAACTCGAGTTATACATTTACCAAAGCTCGAGTTTTGTGATCTGAATTGAATCTTCTCACAAATATTTCAGTAAAACTCGAGTCATAAACTTTGCAAAACTCGAGTTGTATTTCATAGTTCAAGAACTTGAGTTCCACAACTACTTCACACAACTTGAATTAAAAACTGGAAGTTTTGACTTAGAGTTTCATAGAACTCGAGTCCTGATGTTTTTCAAACTCGAGTTCCATGCTTTGCGAAATTTCATCAGTGCAAGAACTTGATATTGAAACTCGAGTCTTCACTGGAAGTTTTTCAAAACTCGAGTTCCTGATTTTCCAAACTCGAGTCTTGAGGACATTTTCAACTGAACAGTTTTTCACATGTTTTAGAACTTAAGTCCTCATTTTTCAAAATTGGAAGTTTTACAACTGGACTTCGGAACTCGATATCAAAACCTGAAGTTTCAAATGAAAGTTTTTCAACTATACTTCAGAACTCTTATTGCAAACTCGAGTCTCAAATGAAGGTTTTCCAAAACTCGAGTTATGTTTATAAAAACTGGAAGTTTTATTGTTGAGATTTTAAACTTGATGTTTTAGAACTCGAGTCGTGAAGTCTTACAAACTCGAGTCTATATTACTTCTGACACAGCTACACCTAACGCTACCAGAGCTTTCCGATTTCATGCTTGCATATTTTGAATTTCACCTGCTCTCATAAATGCTTTTTAGTGTACCTATTAAACAAGTATGGGCTTAACAAAGAATACCTTCGACACTTAGCATTAACGGTCATTAGTGCAGTCTTCGCCGTCAACAAATGAAATGCACATTAATGGCAGAATGACGAAAGCGAAAGCTATGAGTAACGGATACATGTCTTCCGCTCCAACGGACATATTCTGACAACACTATAAATAAGAGGAAGCAACCAACTGAAGAGAAGGTTGAGAGAAGATGAAAAGGATGGAGTCACTGAACCAAAACCAAAAACAGAGCATATCATGAGGACTTTGATACTTTCTTCTTCGAGAGCTTCAATATCTATATATCTACTCTTTGAGAGAGTATTTTATTGATTCATCCAAACTCATTGTATTTTCGTGAGAAACTCAAGATTGGGATCTTGAGATTATTTGTTTGGGTTTGAGTTGAGAAAACAGAGCATGTTAGTCTCTGTTATAGTGCAGTTTGTGAGGGAGTGTGATTCCCAGTGTAACCTTACATGTGGTAAGGGGGAGTTATTGTAAAGCTTTCTCAAGTACCTTCGGTGCAAACTTGAGTGGGTTCATAAATGCCTAGAAAAATTTATGGGGTTTTTCAAGTACCCACCATGACAAACTTGAAATGAGATTCACAAGTGTCTGTGTTGACATTATGATTGTAAGGGTTTTCCAAGTACCTGGTTAAACTTGGATGGTATAGTTGATTGAAAATCTCATAGATGCTCTAGGGCCTAGATGTAGGTCAGAGAGGGCCAAATCAGGATATCGTTGTGTGCTTTTTGTTCTTTCATCTTCATTAACATATATTGTTTTTTACGAATGCAATCTGTTTTCAATCTCCAGTTTTTGATTAACTCGTGATTTGAATTTTGTGATCAACTGAGTTTTGAAAACAAAAATTTTTTACGACACCCAATTCACCCCCTTGGGTGACAGCCAGTCTAACAAGTGACACCATACACTCTCATATTTGCACACTTAAAAACAACATTACACATAGGTGCCCCAAATCCATTAGAAATATCTTGGCGTCTGCATGCATGGGACTAAAAGGAGGCTGCATACTTCATTTTATTCTCAATTAATTAAGTGTAATACTAAAATTTTGGGAAAGAAAAACAAATCATCCAACCATATTTAAAACACATCCCTACAATTCGGTGGCATCCTCCAGCAACCAAGCAAGCAAACAATGTCGTGCCATCATCGCTAAGCACACACAGTTAAAGGTAAGAGGAAGGATTTGGGGTACCTAATGCCCCTCATAATTTTCCACATTCTCGAATGTTATATTCTAGTTTCTTTTCATTGTTAGATTCTAGATAAAATGAGAAAAGTTGTGTGGTTTTTAAATTTTTATGATTTTTGAAAGAAACATAATCTAAATTAAAAGCAAATTACACAATTTCAGAGTATTTTTAAAAATTATAAAATATTGAAAACCACACCATTTTTCCCATAAGATATCAAAATGTTACTCATTTTATGTAGAATCTAATAATGAAAAGAAAATGGAATAAAACATTCTAGAAGGTGGAAAACATTGAGGGGTATTAGACAACCCAAAACCATCAAGGAGCTAGGATGTGACTCTAAACTTACTAATGAAAATACTCTATCACAATATGACTCTGAAATCTAGGAATAAATGGGGCGAATTAAGCCTAAAGGAAAGCGTTGCCCACGCTTTGGAGACATCGTGCACAACTTTCTTATTTTTCTCTTCTTATACTCTTCAGGGAATCATTCCCGCTAACCGTCTTTTAGCTTAACTTCATGAATACAAATGATTTCTTTGAAGGAGTTGACAACAAATTTTGTGAAGTTAGAAAAGTTTGAAAGAGGCAACTTCTTATGATGATAGAAGATGAAGTTTCTTCTCACAAACCTAAATGTGGCTTAGTTCCTCATCACTCTTAAGTTGCAAGAACGACAAAATGAAACTATTGCTAATATCAAATAGAGACAAAAATGGGAGAATGGTAATTTTATCTGCACCAGTCATATTCTAAATGGACTTTACAATGCTTTGTTTGATGTTTATCAATAATCAATATCTGCAAAGGATCTTTCAATAACTATAAAATGATTGATGAAAAATCTGTTATAGATCTTTCAGTAACAAAAAATGAATATGGATGAGTCTATTGTTGTCTCCTCAATCATAGGAAAACTTACTCCTTCATGGAAAGACTTCAAAATGAGTATTAAACATAAGAAATAAGACATTACTCTTGCACGGTTGGGAAACCATCTTCATTTGGAAGAAGAATATCAAAAGCAAGATGAGTCAAAAAATGCAACTGCTCATGAGAAAGTCCACATCGTAAAGGAAGGACAATCCATCATGACCTTAAGGAAAAGAGAGAAGGAGAATGATAAATCCCAGGCACAATATAGTCACAAAAATAAAAAAAAACAAAGGTGCTTATTTCTTTTGTGGAAAAACTACATTACAAGAAAGAACGTTGTTTCTTCAAGAAGGAGAGAGAGAGAGAGAGAACAATACATCCATAAAAGTTAACAATCTTGTGACCATGATCTTTGAGATCCACTTGGTTGATAATGATGAGTCATGGTGGGTGGACTCCGATGCAACTCGCCATATGTGGAAGAACAAGGCCTTTTTAAAAAAGGAGATATGCTTTACATGAGAAATGGTTCAAGTATCCAAGTGAAGGGGAAGGGAACTATGGAAATTGAATTTACTTCTGGGAAACCCTCACTTTAAGATATGTATATTATGTACCAAAAATTAGGAAGAATTTAATTTCTAAACCAATCATAATAAGTTTGGATTTAAGTATGTATTTGAGGGAGATAAATTTTTTCTCACTAAGGGTAGAATGTTTGTAAGCAAATGTTATTTTTGTGAGAGTATGTTCAAGTATAATGTTGCTAAAATTAATAATACTTTTTATAGTTCTACTTTTATCGGTGTGTCTTATGATATGTAACATTATTGTTTGAGTCATGTTAATTTTAAAAAATTAAATGATATTAATATTGTGTTGGGAAATTACTAGCCATTGGATCACACAAAGTTGCAAGATCAAATCTTAACTCTTGGATTAATCATACCTCTTTATTAAATCAGTTTTACACCTCCATTTCCAGCCAATGAGTCAACCATTTTGCAGAAAAAGAGAGAGGAAGACGTGAAGAACAAAGGAAGAAGAAGAGAAGAAAAATTGCCAAGAAATCCAAGGTAAGTTGGGTTCTCTTGCAACCCTTAGCATATTTTTTATCCTTGTAACTTCCTCTACACTTCTATCGATTTAATTTTTTTATTTTAGCTCTCCTTTTGGTGCTGGAATGTTAGGGTTCTTGAGAGGGAAAATGAGAAAAAGTGAGATTTAGAGAAAAAGATTGGCTGCAAATCTCTCCTTGCATGATTTGGAGTTGATTGGTATATATATTTTGTGTTGGTTTGTTGCTTGTAGAAATTTTTGGAATGATGAACTTATAGGGAGGTGCTATCCAAATTTTTATTTGATGAAGAATAAGTGTTTTTAAGTTTATTAATGCATGGGTGGGAAGTGGTTTAGGATCAAGAATAAGTCATTACAAGCAATGAAAGTTTGAAAATCACATTGTTACTTATGGTTCTGCTTTTCGACCAGACCTGAAAAGATTGGAAAGAGTGTGATTTTCATGATTTTGATGCTTCCATTGGCTTTAGAATGAAAACTTGTGTAGGGTGGTAGTGAGAAGATGATTTGGGAAGCATTGGAATTAATTTTGACAAGTTTAAGAGTTTATGGGTCCTTAAGGTCCAAGATGAAGTTTTGCATGGTTTTAATGTGTTTTGAGGCTTGATGATGTTTTAGTATTTATGTCCATTGCACAATATTGTCTTTATGAACTTAAACAAGCCCTTAAGTAATGAAAAAAAATTTGATGAAGTAATTATAGCAAATAGATATAAAATCAATGCATCTAATTGAATTGTTCATTCAAAATTATATACGTTGTATCTAAGGTAATATCTCACGTCCATTTGATGGACCTGAAGTAATATGTTTTCTCAGGCACATTTATATTTCAGGTCACATGCAAATTATAAGATTATATTATTTATATTTAACCATCAAATGCAAAATCTATTTATATCGATCCATTTATATTTCATACCGATCCATTCATATTAATAATATAAATATATCCATTGCAAAATGTATTTATAAATGGACCTGAAATCAAATTGGATTTTGTAGACAAAAAAATAGGCGTTGATGGGGTCATATTCCCTTACTATTTATAAATGAACTTATATTGTTGAATTGTGAGCCTATTAGACATACTTTCATTGCATCTTATATACCCATTTCCTATTTTTAATTATAGTTTTTTCCAGCATTACCTTATCCATGTATTCCATGATCCCACTAACATTTAACACAATGTTTTTTCCTCTACGAAATATTTGTATAGTATAAAAGGGCTCTTCCACAGTTGGCAACACGTGTGCTTTTAACCACATGTTGTAATCAATTATGTAATATCCATATTTATATAACCAGAATAAAGTTAAACTAAAAGCTACAAAGAGATTATTTGGCTGAAATTGAAAAGGAATGAAAAAGAAGCGTAGAAATGACATTTGCAAGATAGAAAATGTAAGGGCAAATTGTCATTTTTGGAAAAGTTAGGGACATTATGGTCATTTTGATAAAAGATGGCCAAAATATCAAAAAATGATCCTTGATCCAGGAATGTAGAGAAAAATTTACTGATCATAAATTAAGGTTCAATTAAAGTTAAAATGACCAAAATAACCCTTATGGAAATTTTAAAATCATTTAATATTTGGCTGATTTTTGAATTTCAAACAAAATGCAACTATTTAAAATGCTTAGAGACATAAAAAATGTATTGAAAATGGTGAAAAATAGCTTGAAAAATGCTCTAGTTTATAAAATTGATTTAAGCCTTAAGTTAGCAACAGTTTTCCGGATCAATAATATGAAACGATGAAAATCCCCAAGGGTTTTGGGAAAAAATTTATTTAGATCATATTTAAAAGCGATTTGAGATGAGAAAAATATGGAATAATTAGTTAAATTTTGGGAATTTATGGTGACACTTAATTGTTCAAGTGATAAAAAAATTCCCTAAAAGCATTCCTGCAGAAATTAATATGATATAGTAACTTCACTTTTGTAAAAGGAGATTATGGCGATACAAGGCTACCACTGGTGTCTTCATACTTGAAGATGGAAAGCAAATGAAGATATTAATATAAAGTGGTAGATTTTCTCAATAAAATTGGACCCCATGTGTATTATAACATGTGCTGCCTTTATTAAAGCCTCCAAGTCTCATTTTTCCATCCATTTTCACATCAAGCTGCATAGAGAAGAGAGAGAGGATGAAGAGAAGAGGAACCACAATATAAAGTGAAGATTTCAAGCCAAAATCAAAGCTAAGTTAGTGTTTTAGCTTGATTTCTTCCTATAGAACTCATCTAGGACCTCTCTTCTACCATTTGATTGGTTTAGATTTCTCAATTAATGGTTGAATGAGCTGCTTTGATGATGATGGTTTGTGAGAGAAATGAAGAAAAGCAAGAATACAAGTAATAAGTAGCATAAATAAACTCTATGCATGCTTTGATACATGTTGATTATTGGAATGAGTTACTTTGAGCTTGTCATGAATTTATGGCATGAATCCCTTTTCCACAACTGTGGCACGAAATTGATTGTGAATGGGAATGAATTTTTTCATGTTGTTTAATGATGAGAAATTGATCTAGAAGTGGGATTATGTATGTATGAGCAAAGCAATCTTACAAAATCCCATCTCCTTCCATTTTCAATGAATTTTTTATGGTTGATGTTCAAGCGCAAAAGAGTCTGTATTTATGTGTTTTTATGCTTCCATCAGATTCAGAATGCAAAATTGTATAGGGTAGAAGTGTAAGCACAATTTTGGAAGCATTGAAATCACAAATAGTCAAGTTAGAGATTAAGGTTGAGATGGAAAGTGTAAAGTATTGTAATGCTTTAGTAATGGCTCAATATTGTGACAAGCCATCAAGAAAGTCTAAAACTGCAAGTTGAAAGCCAACTCAAGTTCCATTGGAAAGTAAATCATCTAAAGTAGCAAAACTTCTAACTTTGACGTATACTTTACATTGATTTTTATATATGTTATTTTCCCTGGTTTATATGTGGTTGTAGCCACTTAACATGTGAATTCTTGCTTGAGAATATGCAAGGTTGTAGCTATGTAATGGTTGCCTTGGCCTCAAATATGCTAGAAGTAAGGTGTTGTTACTCATGTTACATTGCATTCTAATTACATTTAAATAAGCATTCATGTTGATGTGTTTGTTATAAATATTTGCTACTGGAATTTCTTTGAAATCTCACCCTTTTCAATGACTAACAATAGGAACAAATTCCAAAGGCAAATGAAAGGAGGTGCAAGGGTAAGACAAGGAGGCTTTCAAGGCTACTTTGCATATTTTGGTTGTATATGCCTTTGGACGTATAAGTGTGCTTACTATGAATTTTTGAAGGAATGTAAATTAAACTCCTAAACTAAGTTATTTTAATGCTATGTAATGAAAGTACATGGGTTGTGATGTGATGGTATATAAAGATAGCAAAATGAGTATGCAAAGTGCAAAAAGGGGGTCCAAAGCCCATTTATGAGACAATATCGAAAATTTTAAGCAAATGAAGTCCAATGATTATAAAATTTTGCATGCAAATAGGTCTCATTATAAGCTTTCTAAAGAGTTCTTATTTGTCCAATTTGGATTTTTTTTTGTATGTAAAACATGAATTTTTGAAGTTCAATAGAAAATTTGATCACACAGAGTTCGTTCTGGTAAAAGTGCTCCAAGAGGAATTTTACTGTGTTCTAGAAGAGTTTAATGTAATGTCAACCACAACTGGATCCAAGACTTAGAAGGTTTAATGTAATGTCAACCACTATGATCAATAGTGGAGGCCATTACCAAGGACTTTAAGTTTCACAAATATCTTATCTTCCCAACTTCATCACAATCCAAGCCACAAAATATAGTCACAACCCTTCTACAACACATACATCCATTCTACAACACATGCATTCTCCTTACAATAAACATCACAATATATGAATAATCAAAATATAATTCATAATACATTATCACTTCACCAATAGTTTATAAATATATGAAATTTAGTTTACAATAGTGATTTCATGTTAATTTACAAGTGAAAAATCACCTATAAGTTTTAGAACAAAAATAAAAATTACATTCCAAAAAATGTTTTAAAAACATTTTACGACCCATACAAGCATATTAAATAATTACCTCTTGCCAAAGCAAGTTGCAATACCACAATAATTTGAGCCCAACGATCAAATCCTCATAACACAAATAATCTACACAACCATAATTACACAATAACGCTATGACACATAAAACAATCCCATATATATAAATTAAATAAATAAAAAATTCGTTTCCCTTCCTAAGCTTAAAGTCCTCTCACAAATCCATACACTCTCAAACCTCTTTATCACCATCATCTTTTTATCTCTTAAAGATTCCATTTTTCAAAATCCTCAAATTTCTCTTTTAATCCTCAAAATCACATAATTAACAAAAAATCATTAAATTTTTAGTGGGACCTCCATTTCATTGTTTCAAAAATCATATCTCCGTTATTTAAATTCCTAAAATGTCTCTAGTTCCTCAATTTATCCAAACACCAATTTCCATACTCAGTTTCTCCAAAAGGCCCAACATCAATATTTCATCATAACACCTCCAATCTATTTTATTCAAACATCATTATAAACTCCAACGACAATACCAAACCTGTAATATCCCAAATCTCGTAAACAAAAATAAAGGCCAAACCGATAAATTACGAAATGATTTAAGGCCCATAGATAAGAAAAATGCCCATAGACAAGAAAGATCATAATTGACTAAGTCTCTAATCTTGAGAATTTTAAGTAAAAATGACTAAAGGGCAAAATGGTCATTTGGCATAAATAACAAGGGTAAAATGGTCATTTTGATTAAAAATGACCATGGCACAAAATGTCATCAAATAATAAGGACATTTTGGTAATTTGGTCAAAAGTCAACTAAAAAGTCAAAGTTGCCAAAAAAAGTCAAAGTTGAGCAAAAGGTCAATTTGATCAAAATGTCAAAGTCAACCAAGGGTAAAGTTAAAATTTGGAAAAAGTAGAAAGGTAATGGCATTTTGGTAATTAAGGAAGAGAGGAAGAAAAGTGATGGCGTTTTGGTAATTATGGAAAACGTAAGAAATAGAAAGGAGATGCAGTGGCATTTTCGTATTTAAGGGATTTTAGAGGTTTGGACGACCCAAAAATAATTATTTGAGGTAGCATGAGTCCTTAAATGCCAGAGAACCAAATTGAGAAAAGTTTATTTGGGTCCTAAAGTATTTAATAAAATTATTATCTAGTATCCGGTGTGGGTAGTTTCTTAGTACGGAGAACAATAGTACCTGAAAATCCAGAAAAAGGATTTTCTTAGAAAATTAATTACAAAAAATCCGAGAAGAATTTTGGGGAACGGAAAAGGGCTAGAGTATCAAGGAAAATTCTAGTAATTTTCTGTGCCCTTAAGTCAAATTGGCCTCCGGAAGCACATTTTACGGTGTTTCGCCAAAATGGAGGAATCATGATGAATTACGAGGAAAGTCAGGGGTACTTTGAGAAGGGAAATGATGCCACCTTGGCAAGGAGGCCTAGGTAATGGCGCCATATGAGAGAAAAAGTCTCCAAAAAAGTAAAAAGGAAGTTACCTGGATAAATGTTACTTTACCGAAATGCGTGTAGTCAGATCAAGTAACTAGATAGTAATAAGTCTCATTAGCCTAATTGAGTCATTAATGAGGTGGTTTGATCATGACAGCTTTTTCACTCACCACATGAGCTTGACAAGTGGCATAATCTCCTCCATTCAAGAGCAAAACTTGGAGACCAAGTTTTAATCTCATCCATTCATCATTTCAAGAGGCTTTTAAGTAGACAAATGGTCCGTACTAAGCCACAAATTGCAAACTTAGGTCACTGTCTAGCCTTAAAAATGAATCAAGAATATTAATTTTGATTTCCAAGGGTTGTATAATGCAACCCTAGGGTCGTTTTCTCCGGAAGCAAGAAGGCGTACCAATAATTCTTAGCTTGGGTCTATGCTTCTGATGCAAATGTAATCGGGGTTTGATTCAAATTATCCTATGTATCTAAACTAATTACAAAACAACTAAATTCTTTTTGGTATTTTCTTGATTGAGAATGAAAGCAAAGGCAGCTTTGAGAAAGAGAAGTGTGTGTGTGATGATGGGTGCCTCCTGAAAACAAAGTGTTCCATCCTAGTTCGCAAAAGATTATGGAAAGTATCGGTTTTCGCACTAAGTTTTTGAAATCAAAAACCCCAATAATTTGCATGGGTCCAGAGCGTCATACGATGATCTCCTTCTAAATCCCCACACGACTTGGTGGGTCCGAAATAACATGAAATGAACTCCATCCCATGAGATCCCTTAAGACCACTTAGTGTGTGTACGGAAATCATAAAGTGACAAAATCAACTCCATACATTGTTGACTCAAAAATCAAGCACAACTAAGATGATAGAAGAGACCAACAAGATTTCATTGAATAAGCAAAATGAACTCCATTCTACTTTGTCAATCACAAAACAACTCAATACACAATAATCCAAGTTTGGCTCAATCGAGAACAAGCATTTACACACAAATTACAAAGTCTAACTCAGAATCCAAGTAATCCATAATGTAAACACAGATTAAAAACAAATATTCCCCTTTCGGCACTTCAAACTCCAGTTCACTTCATCTTCAAGAGGTTGGAGAAGTTTATGTTGGTACCTTGTTTTGATGATAACAAAATCATGATAAAAGATTGCAAAAATGATTTCAGAATCCAAGTTTGAATATGTTGATTCAATACTTCATGAAGTCACTCGAGTGTTGTGTCAAAGTGTTGACAGTACTCGAGCATTGGAACTCAATACTCTAGCACTGCCCTTTTGTACTTAAGAAAATTCAGTACTCTCAGGCAACACTTCAAGTATTGACATCAAGTGTTGTCAATACTCGAGTACTATGTTGTTGCACTCGAGTACTGCACTTTGAAAATGAGTTTTTGATCAATACTCTG
>JANTPZ010094629.1:0-11934 GCA_025593235.1 Vachellia pachyceras
AAGAAGCTTGATGCACCACCCCCTTTAACCAATGCAGCCCCAAAACAATATCATAGGTTTTAATATCCATAATACGAAGATCCCACTGAAATTCCTTACCATGCATTCTCCATTTAAAGTTTTTCCAGATTCCATACACATGTAACCTGCCCCCACCAGCCACTTCAGCTTCAGCAATAGGGGTGTTGCCCCCTTGCCAACCCAATTTCATAGCCGAACGGTAGTCTAGGTAATCGAAAGTGGCCCCATTGTCAATCAAAATCTGAACCAAACGCTTACCCACATAGCCTTGGATGCGCATGAAAGCTGCACCCACTGTACCTTGTGTAGCATGAAGGGAAATTTAAAGGCATTCCCCTGTTTCTGGAATTTCTTGGACCTTTCAAGGTCTAATTCCTCTTGATCAGGAGCTGCTTCACCCAATTCAATGAGTTGAACTTCTAGACGCTGACGTTGAGAGCAATTATGACCACGGAAGTACTTCTTGTGACAGTGAAAACAAAGGTTATTCTTCCTGTGGTCGTCAACTTCTTCTGGAGTCAGTTTCTAAGAATGTGGAGCTGGGGGACGACGGACAGCTGAAGAAGCAGAGGAAGACACATTCTGAGAGCCCATAAAACGCTGGTCGAAGCTTTTATTGGGCCTAGACGTTGGAGCTGGCCCAGCTGAATCCGGTTGGGTTCTCAGTGAAGGCCATTTCCTAGATGCACCCACACCCCAGCTGGACGACCGTGAATTCGCGTGGGAACGCCGGGAAGATAAGGAAGGCTCGGGCGTGTGGTGATCTTGAATCTTGGCGATGGTCTGAGCTTCCTGCATCGAAGTCATCCTTAGTATTCGTACTTGGCGTGCATAGTCCTCTCGCAAGCCTTCAATGTACGCCTGAACAGCGTATTCTTCTGGAAGTTTCAGTTTGAAGCGTAGAGCATCGAATGCATCGTTGTAGTCGTCGAGTGAACCTGACTGGTACAGCCGCTTCAGTTCAGCCATGGGAGCTTCAAAGGCAGAGGAAAACCGTGCCAAGATAGCTTCTTTGTACTCCGACCAAGTGGGTAAGTTAGCTCTATGATCATCTTCAAAAGCAAGATGCCATAGGTATGCTCGATCGTCTAAATGGATGCTAGCCATTGTGATTTTTCTTTCTTCTGGAGTATCATCAAGAGCAAAATACCGGTCACATTTTGCTAGCCAACCCAAAACGTCCTGTCGTTGGAAACGGGGAAAATCCATTTTTGTAAACCTTGTTGGGGGCTGGTACTCGTGACCTTCAAAACCTTGGTGAGGATGCTGATTGACTGTATTGTGACTGCCATTTGCACTTCTGTCAGGTTCTTGGGCGATTCTTGCAACTTCTAAGGTTAGATTTCGTATTGCTGCAGGTAAGGCCTTAAGATCTTGAAGTTCTTGAATGGCTTCTTCCACTTTCGTGTCTGTCAGCATGCTGATCTGCCATGGAAGAGGAAGACAACGAATGGGATTGGGAATGGGTAGTGGGCATACGGGTAGAGAATGGCTGGCTGTAATCTTGACCTTTGCTAGACAAGGAATTGGGTTGGAAACGCAGCGGGGGCCAAGGAAAAAGTGGCTCTGATACCACTGTTGGATAGGGTGTAGAAGAATTGAGGAGGAGAAGGAGAGAATAGGGGAGAAGGGAAGAAGAGGGGGAGAGAGAGAGAATTCACACTGTCTTCATTCATAGCAAATCTTCACATTACAGAGTGTTAGACTTCCTTTATATAGGAAGTCAGTTATTAGTATCCCTAAACTACCCTTCATTTATTCTGTTTACACATCATTTTATCTTGTAATTTCACGTTCTGCATTTGGATCCAATGCTGCAAGTATGGCCTATATTTGTCGTTCAGTGTTTGGATTTTAAATTGGTGCTTCAAAACAAAATTGAGATGTTTAAACTTACAGTACCAGTTGGCAACGAATATCGTAATGGTTCTCAAACTTCAATTATATGCAATTTGTGTCTCCCAATGAGTCACCAACTGATTATATAAGGGGAAGGTTTGTGCAACTCTGAAGTTCCCATGGATGATGAGAGTGCCTTCTTTTCTTTAGGAGTTGATAATTTGATCAAGTGATTGTCAGTTAATGGAATTATTAATGATTTATCGTATCTGGCTTGCAATTTTTTTTTTGATTGCTTGGATTTTAGTAACATAATTTTCTGAAAACTTGCATGAAAGATATCGTTTTGTTATATCTTTAATGTGGATTGATTCTTTTCTTGATTGATGTCAATTTTCATAGTAAATGTTAGCAGTTTCATGTTACAAGGTTATGGAAAGGATAGGCAATAATGGCTGGTATATTTTTGTAGGATAATGAAAATTTTGTTGACGATGGAATTCAAATAGAACCTTTCAACCTAAATAAAGAGAGGGAAGAAGGTTACTTTGATGCAGAGGGAAATTTTGTTGAATACGTCAGAGATAATGAGTAAATGAGATTAAGGTTAGTTTTCCTCACTTCTTTTGGAATTTCTGCGCTTATAACTTGATTTTGATTACAGAGGATATTTTCAGGATGCTTGGCTTGATAATATTGAAGTTGATCCCAAATATTCCGCATTAAACTCTACGGTAACAAACGATGAAGAAGAGATTCAAGACCTTTCCTCTAAGGAAGTTGGAGCTATAAAGAGGCGCATTGCAAATGCACTTGAGCAAGGAGAAACAGTATGCTGACACCTTATCCTTCTTGAGTCATAAGTTGTTCTTTTCCGGTTTGACAACTTTTCCCTTGAGGCATATTTGTATTATAGAAAATAGTTGTAGTCAGCATTCAGTGCAAATCAGGTTGTCTATTTAGTTGAAAATGGCTTGTTGTCAAGGCCATGAAGTTGTCAATTTGCTTTTTAAGGGAGTTTATATGCTTCATAAACTCAAGATAACAAGAGAAATGAAAATTGTAACTCCATTAACTTTCTTTGTTTACACAACCCTGTTGTTCTTCGTCAAGGTTGGAATACTTGATATTCCTCAATATTAAAAACTTCGTCCTCAAAGCATGGTTCTGCCATTGTAACTTAAATCCGGGCAAGAGCTAAGTTTCTTTTCCATTTTAAATTATATTTCATGTTCAACCGGAAGGAGTAGGGGGGCCTGATTTTGTTCTGATTTGATATGGCTTCGACATCACTCTTTTTTACTAATCAGGTCAAATCTTATTGTGAATAATATTTTGTCACGGGATGGGAAGGTTACAAGTTCATGAAGAAGCTGAAATTTGTGGAGAAATTGATGATTTCGAATAGTGTTATTTTTGGAATTTGAGACCCTAGGATTTGAAAAAGGGACGTTCTTTGACAAAGAGGCGTCAGATAAGATTATGAGTGAAGATTAGTATGGACATCGGTTGGTCATAAGGAATGAGGTTGAGGGGCTAGATTGGTATCTTATGCTGGAGCTAAGTGCGTAAGATTAAGGGCCTGCCTGTGGGAGAATTTGTGTTTTTCATTTTTTTTTATGTTTTAGACTGATGATAAGGAGGTTAGATGTGTGATTTGGGAGATGGATAAAGGAAGGTGCAATTGGTCCATACGTGGTCTCCACCTTTCCCCTCAAAAGAATGACTTGCTGGTCTGCTGTGAACAGTGAACTGATGAAGGTTTTGATTCATTCTTTTTCAGAATGGTAGGATAGCTACCTTGGTAATGGTAGGATCTATGTATCAAGATGTGTGATTTTAGACCTATTAGCTATGCATAGTGTTTCATTAATTTCCAGTTCTTGAGGTTGTTGGAGATTCTTGGGGGTACCATCTATAAGACCCAAAATGGCAAGAAGGCTATTTTTAGATGCAGGGTTGGCAGCAAATGAAGCAGTGGAGAGTAATCACTATATGAGATATAGAAAGAAGAAAGGTTGCTTGTTGGGTCAGATTTTGAGAAAGCCTGTGATGAGTTGAACTATGGGTTGAAAGAACATTTAGACCTTGAGCAGAAACAAAAATTATTTATAGTTAATATCTAATCTTGGGTAAGTAGCCTATGGGTGTTGATCAAGCGTTGGTTGTATTCTTTTGTTTGCAGAGTCTCTTATCCTCTGTTTAGTAATTTTCTGTAACCTTCCCGTAAATGCCATTTGCATGCATGCATGTGTCCATCCTCATGTGGATGTGTGTGTCAGTCTTTGTTCTCTTCAACTTTGGCGATTTTAGACCATTATGTTTGATCAGAAATATGGTTTAGAGGTAATATATATACTTCGATAAGTGGTTTGCGGGTCTTATTTATTGTACTGGGTTCATTTCTTCTAACAGGTCTTGCAAGCTTTGAGAAGGTTAAAAGGTAATAATGACAGAAAGGCAAAAATGTCACCTCAGACTAAGATTTTATTTGACCAGCTGACGGAAGATGCAATGAAACTGATGGAGAATGGTGAATACAGTTAAGTTCTCTTTGAGCTTTTTTAAATCCTCAGATGACTAAAACAGTTTTTCATTATTTGGCTTAAGATTTTTATGTCATGTAGGTTACTTTTCAGGGGGCATATATGGTTACACAATTTAATTTTGGTTACTATTTTCCCCTGCAGATGTCTATCATGAAAAGCAAGAGGTTTTCCAGCGCGAAGCAGGTTATTGTTATATTATACTGATAATGACAATGCCTTCATTTTGTTTCTGCTGTATTTATTGTTTTGTTCATCTCATAGCTTATGTTCCACACAGTTACATTTTGTTTGGTAAATAGAGTTGCATTATTATTATTATTATTATTATTATTATTATTATTATTGATGATTAATGATAAGAGAAGAAATTTTGTTGAGAAGGAAGGGCAGTGCAGAGGGCATGGGATGGGGGATCATGCACAAGAAAGTATAAGAATAATATTAAAAAGAAAGAAAGTATAAGAATTATAGAAACTTGGACATGCTGAAAAAACTGGTCAGTCCCTGTATGACACAAAAGATTCCTGAGCTGAACGTGGAGTTCCTATGAGAAGCCACAAACATTATCCTAGTTCATTATGCATCTAATGATGTGAAGAGAACCTTGAAAATTCAAGCATTTAACTCCAACCAGATATTTCATATTATTGTAAATTGTGCATTGCCACAAAATTTCTACCTTTTTTGTCGGTCGAATACCTCTGAATCAGGTGAATAGAAACTGCCTAAAGCCTTTATATGAATCCAACTCTCGTTGTGACCCTGAAGAATGGTGGTTCCTTAACATTTTATTCCATAGAAAGGCCACCATTCAGTATTGCAAGAATAACTACTCTCCAGTTTCTGCAGTAGAATCAGCTATTAGGATTAAATACAAATATTAGGAAATAAATATGCTGTTTTGTTGTCTTAAACAAGCTTAGTACTTTTCAGATGCACTTCTTGTATGATTATGCTGAATTGTTACTTTTGGTATGGAAAAAATATGATATGGTTTGCATGTCATGATCACAATTCACCATCCTTTCAATTCTTTGAATTCAAAGCCAGTATTTTCTTATTGCTAGCGTCTTTGTTGTGCTTAGAATCTAACTTTTTTCCTTTGAAGGGAAGCCTTCAACCCTTTAGATATGATACATATAATTTATGGGGACCAGGAAAGAGAAGCTGTTTCTGTTGTAGCATTACCACATAATCCTTTTGTTATATCCCTCTTTCAGAAGGATATGAGAAGCTGGCCATGGCAAGAGGAGAGGGCATATCGTCTCATTTGGGTGAGGGGAATTCTAATTTGAACGGGGAGAAAGACTTGTTCTCTGATGGTGTGGACTCTGATTTGGTCTCGGCAACAGTCCCCAGTACTTCTCTTGGTGCTTCTAATCCTAATGTCTCTACTACAGAAGTCTCTGGCAGTGGTGCAGATGAGTATGACATGTTTGCAGAAGATGATGATACTGCGAAACCATCTGCTGAAGAAAACAATGCACCTATGACATCATCAGATGCCCAAAATTCTGATGGTAACATTTTTAATTTGTTTATGAAAATATCATCTGAAATGGAAATTGTTTATCACTGGTTTTTTTATACAAATTGAGTTTGATTGACACGGTCCTACATTTGCTTTCTCAGGTGGAGCATTGCAAAATGATTATGTGTATGACGAGTCTTCTGGGTATGGCACTTCTGTTTTCTTCCCTCTAATATTTTTTTGGAAATAACGAAGTAGTCATCTTTTATTTGAAAGGAAAGGGAGAATTGTTCATATGAAACTCACTAGGATTCATCAGATCTGGCCTTTGGTACAGCTACTTAAATTATTTTATCATCAGTCTTCACGTGCACTGGGTGCAAACATGATAGTTTTCTCTGCGCTAGTAATCAGTCTTCCATTGTCATCTTTTGGCCTCCTTGTTATTTTAAGCATGTGATCGTCTTTTTTACATCCTTTTGGGGTTGAATTGGGGTTTGCTCATGACTTTGATATAAATAGAAGATGGTCGTCCAAAGGTGATTGGTTTTTGATTGTTGAAGAAATACATTATGTTGTGTGAAAAGCTTGATCTAACATCAATTATTTGATGGGCCAGGTACTACTACAGCAGCATTTTGGGCTATTATTATGACCCAAATACAGGACTTTATTGCTCTGCAACATCTGGACAATGGTATTGCGCATTCTTCATAGTGTGTGCGTGTTTCGCAATCTCACCTTTCATCCTGATCTTACTGAAAGAAAGAATGACCTTTTTAAATTCTTTTGAGGAACAAAATACAGCTTTTAGTTCACAAAAATTACAATTTCTATTTATCTTTGGAAATTTGCCATGAGGTCCCAACAAGAAAAATTATCCAATGATTGACAAAATTACCCTTAGGTCCTAGCAAGATTGGTAAAATTACCATTAGGTTCCAGCTTGTTGAGGTTGTTAATGGAGGCATCAACTGTTGTTAATATAGCTTCCGAGGTTGTTAATAACAACCGCATGACAAACTTTTGGGACCTTTTTGTTGATTCCCCAGCAGTTGTCATTAACAACCTCACCAGCCATTAATAACAACCGGATCAGCTACTGTTGTGACCTTTTGTTCATTAATTCTTCTTACTGGAACCTGATGATAAATTTCCCTTTTATCTTTTTCTATGGGATAGATATAATTCTTGCTGGAATATATTATGGTGGCCTGATTTTTACTTGAAAGAACCATTTGTTAGTGATTAGTATTTGGTAGACAATAAAAATTACTAAAAAAATCTTATTACGAAGTGATTCTGCTGCTTGTTATCAATAACTTAGGCCTATTACATATGGTGTAGTTGTTTTATAGTGTTATCACTGTTACTTATCTTTTCAAGCATTTAACACACTGACAATGTTCTCTCTGTATTTTAAGGTACTCGTTTAATGAGGAGACTGGCACATACGATGAAGTTAAAGAGACTGCATCAAATATGAGTTGAAGGGTTTCTTTTCCTGTGGAATATGTATAGACCATTAGAAGTACTAGTGGTCATTGGGCATCAGTAGGGATATGTACAGATGCAGAAGCACTATCTCGACCTTGGCACATAATGTTCTTTTCCAGAAGCTTGAGTTACAGTGCTGAAGTGCAGAACCCACTCTCTTTGAAATTTTCTACAATGTTACATTGTTTCTTGTTGTATCTCTTTTACGTGGAAATGGGAGATGGGAGCAATGAAATGTTCCTCCTTTTTGACATATGAACGATTTGACACATGTTCTTGTTACGACTAGGATAGTGATATATTTATTTTCTTGATTTGGTTAGTTTAGAATTTTTCATTGAAAGTACTCTTAAAAAATTGATGTGTTTGATGATTGCGCAAAAATAGATACATGCTTGTCGCTACACGCATGAAGAGATATATTTTATTAATAAAATTAAATTTTGCTCATATGAAGGAGTTTAAGATTTCCTTTGTGGCGGTTATTAACATGGTCATGCTTTAAGGATCTATTTGATACAAGTGATCTAGAGAGGAAGTTCCTCTTTAGTTATAAAAATTATTTTCTTACACTGTATACGGTATTTTTTACTTAGTACTAAAATTTCAAGCAACCTCTCAATCTGACAATTCTTTTTATTGTTCGACCAATTTGCGTAAGGAGTATTACAGATTATTTAGAAGGGAAGGAGAAATAAATTCTATTCAGCCAGATCAAAATAATTAAACCTTTTATTACCACCGCATGATATTACTATTGAATCACCGTTCACTAAATCACTACAAGTTAGCAAGCGATATTTTAAATTTTATTGATAATGAAAAACGGACATTTTAGGCATAAAATACCGATACTTCAAAATTTTATAGACCGTTGCTTAAATTGTAGTCTTCTAAGATTTTTCAACGAATTTTCCAATCACCAGTGTTACCATCAGCCTTAAGCTGCTCGACTATTTTTACATCACAAATCCTTCGCCCCATATGTTAAAAGACGACACAATTATCAAACTCAGTGGGACATTATAACATGTCTGTATCTGCTGATATTTACTGGCTTACATTGATTTTAACACACTTCAAGATCATGTGGCAACGTACTTAACGAAAAATCTAAGGTTAAAGACTAGTGGCCAAGATTGTTATTTCCGATTTGTTGCAAGAATGGATTTAGCATCCATTAATTCTAAGTTTGGTAATTGGCTAGAAATTATAGGATCATGTTGACCTCTGCATTATTCGAGACCAAACAAATATCGAATGGCATGAAAACCAAGGTTGCATCAAGTCACACAAATCACCATTACCAATCATCCACAGAAAAAAAAAAAATTAAAGAGCATAGATGGTGGTTCCAAATCAATAGAAATCACGAGTTTTATCCCACTAGTAACTTCAAACCATTACTATCTACCCATCTAACTCAAAAAAGAAAGAAAGAAATTGCAAACTGTCAAAAAATGGAGGACAACCAAGATCAATGCTCAGGCGGTGTAAAACTAATGCTAAAACAATTTACGATAGGAGGCACCATACGACCGCAAACTAACCGATCATCAATAGTATATTTAAACTATGATGTGGCCATGGGTCCAAAGAATATGGGTATGAAAAAGGCCCCTCGACATCCACAATTGAATGAAACAGAGAATAAAACCCAGCACAAAACCATTGACATGGAAATTAAAAGGGTACGTTAAGGGTGTTATACAAGGAAAAGCCAAGTCACCAGCCATGATCAGTACCAACCTTGTGTGGACATGTAGAAATTACCAGATAAATATACCCCATGCTTCTCACATTAAGCAATAGAAAGCCTCTAGTTCAATTAGTGATTAACAATAGCTTATATCATCCAAATCTCGAGCATATTCACAAAATGACAAGCAAATTGGCTAAAAATACAGCACAAAAATCCACCTTCAAATACAAACAATTAAATTCTTTCTAGAAATATAACTACAATCCGACAAATCAGAATGAAAGATGTCTATAACATCATTAACGTTAATAAAAAAATACGCATCGATGAGCATACACACTACACAATTTAGATCTAACGAGTCAGACAGATACGAATAAATATGAAAAGATTTAGTAAATATTTTTTCATCTCAACGTATCATAGACCCAGCTAATAAGCAATCAAGAATTTAAAATGTACTTCTAGCTAATGCCCAAAAATTGTAAACTAATGATCGAATAACCAAGATAACAATTATTCGTAGCCTTTTCTGTTGCAGGACATTTCAACCCACATCACAGTGGTGATTGCAAACAACTAAGCAAAAATGGATCGCTTAAACAGATGAACATACTAGCGCAGTGATAATCCAAGAAAAAAAAAGTATTGAAACAAAACTACAAAACCAATCATCGGTTCATTGATTATAAATTTATTTCGGAGGCTCAGCAATCAACAGAAACCAGCTGGACAGCCATCATCAGAACCAACTGCTGATACCATCGCAAACCCCGACCCCAGCAAAAAGGGCAGCAACTGCCAGTTATTTGTTAATTCTTCAAATTACTCACGAACACAAGCATATCACACAAAAGATGCATCAGCCACCATCTCTGCTACAACAAACGTATCTCACTACATTAAGTAGCAGAAGTTATAATTGTTAAAGGTCTACGTTAAAGAAGCTGATATCAAGTGAATCACCCCAAAAAGTAACCACGGATTTATTACCATTGTTCCCCATCATTGAAATTGGAAATATCACGCCACAGCATATTAGGTTTAATATTTCGTATCCACAACTAATTGTTCAGTATCCGCATCAGAATAATGAATGCCAGGTCCATCTCCTATGAGGCACCCGCTACATCTCATTACAGGTTCAACTCGTGTCCATCACAGCAACAATAATCCATTTTCAATATTTAGCATCAGTGAAGACCAAACATGATTACCAGATCAAAGATCAGAATTCTCAGTGATTATGATGGATTTCATAAGTAATAAGGAGCTAAACCAAAAATCTTACCAATCATATGATCACTTGGGATCTAAATCAAGTCAACTAATTGCTCGTCAAACCCGCACGCACATCAGTAAAACAATCATACTTCTAAAACCAGCATACTCGCTTGCAGCCAGCATCAAATTCACGACCAACCATCAATGACACAAACAGCATCAACAGCAACAATGCCAACATGCGCCTATCAGGCCCCCACCACTTTACCCGAACATAACTATAAAACCCAACAAGTTATTCATTATAATTCAGGAGAACTTTATCAACTAAGATTTAATTAAATCATGACCACACTTCCCTATAATTGGGGAGTATAAGTGGAGAAACGAAGAAAATTTGTTAAAAGGCACCAGCAAAAACAAACTAAAATGACAACCCTCCAACAACAGTGCAATATCAATCCATTAGCTACAAGGTCCAATAGTTACCAGATAGACCATTAGAAGACACATTAGGTCCAAATATAGTAACATTTTAACACCAAGGAAGTCTGACAAGATCATGAACAACGATCAAAGGATCCAACACTACCAGAGCAGCTACAACTGCACGCTCAAGGCATCTCCGCAACTTTTCATCAGAAACCTAGTGCTCATTCCTGTAAAAAAACAAAGTAGAAAAAAAAAATACAGGTTCAGAATTTTTTTTTCCTGCAACAACAATCTTTCGCAAGGATAGGGACAAAAGCATAAAGTTTCTAATGTGATCACCATCATTAAGGGAAAATAAAATTGGTTCCATAAATCATAATTCCATTGAAGAACTTGATAGCAAACACCTAATAATTTCAATTTTTCCTTATGTTACATACATCTCCATTAGAATCTAGAGGGGATGGACTTCTAGAATCCTTGGGTTGACCACGTGGTGAAACACTGCGAGGTGTTGGTGATCGTCCATCACGACTACCACTCTCAGGGCTTTCACCCCTTGGGCTCCTCCTTGGGGAGATACTTCTTTGAGGGGAATCACTCCTTTGAGGTGAAGGACTCCTTCGAGGGCTAAGACTGTGTCGTGCAGGGGAGCGGCTGTTTTAAAAGCAACAACCATGAACTACTCAGAAAGTAGACTACCAATATTGAGATACAGAACTTAAAATTTTAATATTACAAAAATTAGAATTTAAAATAGCTGAGTATCAAGGTCTTGAAACCTATCCACAGAGCGGCTTCGGCTTTGACTTCGGCGATCATCATCATAGCGATCTCTTCCACGACTTTTATAATAATCAGGACTTACACTGCGACTCCTGCTTCTGCGACGATAATCTGTGTCTCTTCCACGATGCCTATCCCTTTCATACCTATCATAACTCCTGCTGCGACTCCTCCTCCTATAATCCCTGTCCCTGTAATCATCACGATACCTGCAATGATTAAGCAACAACTATTAATCTCTAGAAATCAGTTGAATGATGCCAGGACTAGATTCTATCAGTTCTTACATCTTAGGAATGTAATGACATCATAAGTGAAAACCCAATACCATTTCAAACTCATCTTCTACAAGATAATTTTATGCTAATAATTACATCAGCAAAATTGGAAGTTGGGAAAGAATGTTTATCAAG
>JANTPZ010094631.1:5762-16805 GCA_025593235.1 Vachellia pachyceras
CGGTCGGTGTGCCAGCGAGGACGCTGGGCCCCTATGGGGGGTGGATTGTAAAGTCCCACATCGGTTGGGAAGGAGAACAAAGCATGCCTTATAAGGGTGTGGATACCTTCCCCTCATGGACGCGTTTTCTGGGTGGCTATGGCTGCACCCAGAGGAACAAAACCCTGCTCTTGGCTATGGCTGCAAACAGGGACAATATCTGCGAGGGAGGGCGCTGGGATGTTACATAATAGCTCTCCTAAAATCAATAGTTGAAGGGGGGCTGAGAAATAATTGAAGCAGAAAATTTAGGCTTAAATTTCAATGGAGGTATCAGTACTCTTCTCTTGGTTCTGGCAGGGGAATTACGGATTTCAAACAAGAATCTACCAGGAAAGAATGAAAAAAGGGTAAAAGGGAAAAATGCAAAAGAACCCAATGAGAAAGGGCAGTAATTTTTAATGTGCTGTGACGGTGAAAAGTGAGAGGAACAAAATAATTCTGAAAATGACTAATGGTGGGAAAAATTTAAAACCCCTCCATTGAAGGGATCTTGGTTGTAATCCAACAAAAGAATAGTGGAGAGTGGAAGTGTATTGATGGGCCCATGCATAATAATATTATGAAGGGTTAGATGTAAGTTGACCTTTAGTAAGGACTAAAATGACAAAAAGGGATATGGGGGTGGTGCGTTGGTCTCATGATGAAAAAATATTTGTTGCATAGTGGGAAATTTGTTTTTGGAATTCATGTGTTCATGTTAGTGATCATAATATAGATGCGTGTGTACTAACTGTGTATTATCATCATCACTTTGGCATCTCTTTCCTTCTTTTACCTCCCATGCTTCAGGGCCCATCTCCTTTTTGTCCCTTCCACTGTTCTGTGTTTTTTTTTTCATTTTTCTTCTTTTACTCCCTTTCCCTCTCTCTTTTTTCTACTTGTTATTGTTAACTTGTATTCCATTTTCCTTCTTTGCTCTGCCCCTCTCTGCTTTTTTTTTATAGGTTTTAACTGTTTAAGTACATGTTATGCTTTATTTTCCAGGAAGTGTGAACTGTGAAGCCCTTTTTCTTTTTGTCTTAGCATCACACACACGTTACCCAATTTTGATTGTACGGCAATTAAATGACGAGTGGGCCATCATATACAAGAAACACTCACTCCGCTCTAAGTTCTATTTGCACGTACATGGATTAGCTGGCTCATTTTCTGCTGATCTTTTTACTTTTCGAGCAAAGCTTCTGTTTATCTTTACCTTAATCCCCTTTTCACTTAAACATAAATAAGATACCTAGTTACTAGGAAAAGGCCTTACTATTCTATCACTGAGGCATCCCTTGGAGGTGATATCTTGAGTGGTTTATCAAAAAAAGAAAGGAATGTGATATTTGGTTGTGTATTTGCATGCGTCCCCCCCCCCAAAAAAAACAAGCGTGTGTCCCTCATATATAGTCATATAATTGGAAAAAAATTTGTTCACTAGAAAAACAAGAAAGATTGTTTCTTTTGGAGTTATCTAGTTGATTTCTCAGCTCCACTGTTATGTGTTGAACATTGCAGTTAGAGGCCCAAAATTTTCAAGCCATATCACTGTCAAAATTCAGTAGATCAGAATATAGAATTGACCTTTTTCTTATTATTTTTATTTGCTTTGTCAATACCTTTCTTAAGTCTATGGTCATGCAAAAGTCGGAATACGTGACTCCACAAGATATCAAGGTTCTGACCAGAAAAACAAGGTCTGGTGGTTCTCAATCATTATATATGACAGCCTTCAGCATCCATTTAATTTGGTGAAATTTCAAAATCACAAAACATCAACAGAGATGAGATGATGGAGGGCCAGATCCTGGAAATGTTGATTACAAGAATGATTTTTTTATGTGAAAATGATGCTTTAAGAAACAAGAGAGAGAGAGACACACACACAAGTGATGGCAGGTAATGGACCGGGCTAGTACCTTTCACTGCTTAATAACAGAAAAATCTTGACAAGATGGCAACCTTGCAGGATCATGATAATTGAAATCCACATTTGGATTTCCTGGGTCATTTTCTTTCTGATTGCAAGTACTGAAAGTGATCAAGAAGAACATACAGGCGTATGAATTAACCCTGGTGAATACTCAGTTTTGGCTTTTCATTTCGTGGAGAAGTCATATGGCCAGCCCTACACGAAACAGAGAATTGATTGAAGAGACCGAAGGAAAATGGCCTAACTTGTCACGTTTCTCCTACTATTCCCGTGAAAACTCTTATTAGATAGTCAGTTTATTTAAAAAAGTTTATTTATTCGTTAAAAATATGTTTAACAGTATTTTTTTTAAAATGAGATAATATCTTTTATATATTTACTTCAATCTACATAAAAGTACTTATATACCGCGTTCCCAGATTGATAGTGGGAAAAGGTAACCAATTTATTAGTTTATACTTAGTTTGATTTTGAAACTCTCATGCTCCGTTTGGTAAAGCTTTTTAGGAGCCCATAAGCACATTCAACAGTGTTTTTTCGTAAAACAAAATAATCTCCTTCACATATTTGCCTCGATTTACATAAAAGTACTTGTAAACCGCTTCTCTAAACCAACCCTCAGTCTAATAAATAATCTCCTCTGTTTCAGGTATAAACAATACTTAACAACCCGTACAGTGTACGATCATGTGAAATTGTTCGATAAATAAATTAAATGAAAAATAGTAAAGTCATACCAAATAAATTCAGAGAATATAATCTTTTTAATTTTATTTATAACCAACTGATTAATTCTATCTGGACAATTTGGTTTTCTTGAAAAAATTAATGCATTTTATATTTTGACCCCCAATTCATTACATATCTCTATCATATTGTCCCCATCAATTCTCTCTAACTCTTTATCTCCATAAATAAATGTATATTTAGAAGAAAAAATTATTTATCTTATACATTTATTGATTTTAATTTATTTAAACCAGTAGTTAATTTTGTATGATTTATATAATTATTGCCTATAGAAAGAAACAAACAAAGTAATTCAATTGTATGATGGGCTTAAACATTAGAAAAATTTAAAATATATCTATTAATAATTACCAACATTAAAACACATGTCATTCGTCTATAAGTATAGTTAACAATTCATTGAACTTGTGTATAAATTCTAATGTTAGAGCAAGTGTTGCTTCATTTATAAGGCAATCATCTTCTAATTAATAAATTATCAATGATATTTGTACAACTACATGTGTCGATATCAACCCCCCAGCCCGCCCCCAGCCCTAGAAAAGAAATCTAGATATAACATTATTACCACTGTGTTATAGTTCTTTACCCATTCAATAAATTTAGCTCATTTTCAATGACTCAATTTATTTTACTTTTGCTGCTAATTAATTATAATTTTACTGTAAAGTTCATATGATCAATTATTTGGTTCATATCAGATTTTCATTAAATAAATTTACTTCATTTTCAAATGCCCCAATTAGGGTTTAAGTCTGTAGAAAAAACCTTTACTTTTTTATTTATTAGACAATGGATGAGTAGTGATGGTGAAAAAATTAATTTAAAAATACACAAAATAACTAATAAAAAGGAGATATCACCCATAAACAACCAATGGAAATGAAATTACCTTGGACAATAAAAATCATTAATAACTTGCTTAAAAAATATTATTAATTGTATAAATAAACGAGATGGATCACTTGTTTTAATTAAAGATAACTTACAAGGATCAATCGTCGTTGAGGGACAAGATTTAGTTATATGTATATATTTGATAATAAAACATGTATACTTTTTTTTCGATATAAATCATCCGGTATCCTGGATTTATTGCCCGCCCCAGACTAATCCGGACCCCTGCAAGGAAACTTTAGGGTGGTAACGAGGTACCGATGGAACAACCTCTTTGAAGTTGCGTTAATTATCGCGTCTGTCATTCTCTATGGTTCAAACCCTCACCCTGAGGAATGATGGTAGTAGCCCTTGCCAACTCTACCAAGCGGCCATTGGTTAAAACATATATACTTGATGATTCCTTTTTTTCACCCAATGGGTTACAAGAGAACATGTTAACACAATTTTGACGGTGACTAACCATAAGAAGCAAGCCAGAAAGGGTGAAATTTCAATACGTCAAAAGGTTGTACCTTTTGGGTTCAAAGATCACGTCTACCTGAATCTAGATAAAATTCTTTTAATATATTTAATTTATAAATCATAAATATAAAAAACTAGTTTTCAAGGGTGTGTATAGCTGGCAGAATTGGGCACAGAACAAGTTAGTTATAAAGTCGAATTGACAGTGAAACTGGCGGGGCCAAGACTTGAAAAGCTGAAAAGATTGGGACAAGGAAAAAAATTTCCCAATGGGATCCCTGGAAGAGAAAGAGGAAGAGGAGGAGGAAAAAAAGGAGGTGCATGTGCTGGAATGAATTATTGAACTACGCAAGCTACAATACAAGGTTGTGTAAAAACAGCATCTTTATGTCAAAATCTTTGATATGGTGGGAAAATCTGTTCACGATCACTTTAGACCACTCGAGCTTCACCTCACTGCTATAGTATAGCCTCAGCAATCAACTTTTCACCTAATTCCCCCCCATTTTTGAAATCTGAACTGTACCTGGAAAAAAGAAGATAAGGGTAGGTCACTAGGTAGCGGAGAAAATAGTTTTTCTGGTACAATGAAATACTTGAAATCAGAAGTCAAGTCGAGGAAAACAAACCCATTACACCGTGATAACAGATTTTTTTTCCTGGTTCTTGGACGTTCTCAGGTACCAAGTCCTTATGTAGGGCCTATCCTGTCTCGCTTGCTCTCTCACCCTTGCCTCAGGATTATCTAGATGAAATTCGTGAGTTTGTTTGGCAGAGTGTTTCTAAAAATTAAACGTACGTTCAACAATACTTTTCTGTAAAACGATATAATCTCCTTCACATATTTACCTCAATTTACGTAAAATTACTTTTCTATCACGTTCTCAAACGGACACCATGTCTAGGCAAAGATGTGAAATCTGATTTTTCATTTCACAATATGAAAATTTGACTGGAAGAGGAGAGTATAAAAGATTTGGGAGATTCAGAATTTAACGTGTCTTGATTGGCCCAAAATAAGATGTCTCAATCAATCTCAACCAAACAAGAAGCCTTTTTGCCATAATGTTAGAAAAATATCTTTATATAAATGGAAATAAAACATCATTTATATATTTATTTGTATACTGTAAATTATGTTAAAAAATTATCTTTAATTGTTAATGTAAATGCACACAATTATTGCAAATCCTTGCTGTCCTTAACTGTAAAATAATTTTTTTCCCTGGTTTGGGTGGGGGTTTCATTGAATAGGCTTGTCAGTGGGTCTGTTTGGGCCTACAAGAAGGGACTACTTCAACTCAGCGGAAGAAAAAGGAAGAGAAAGGGCCATAAAAGTCCAAGCACGAAACCTTGTGTGCCTGCTGCACATTCAAACTCCAAAAGGGAAGCGTAAGCGAAGAGACAGAGAGCAAAGGGACAAGAGATTCTGAGACATGTATATCTCTTTATATCTTTGGTCTTCCCCTCTCTCTGTTTTTTTTATACTGTTCTTGTTTGGCAACTCATTTCAGATCTTTAAAATATATTTTGAATTCAAAAAATCTGTTAGCATGAGACGACTCATTTTTTAAAATATATTTTAAGTAAAAAACTTCTTTTTAACCGAATGCATTCTGAATCTAACATTTATTTAAATATAAATGCATTATATCAAAATGTATTTTAGACAAAATCATTTTTTAAAATGCACCTTGACAAACCGTAGTTTTTTTTTTCCGGTTGCCCGCCCGGTTCACCGGAGCTTCGCTCCGACTACGTCCGGACCTGACCCGCGTCGCGCACCTGGCATGGTGGGTGAGTCTCCCAACGGTGGCTGCTGCATACACAAGACTCGAACCCGAGACCTTACTTAAATTGGAACAAGCCGCTTACCACTTGATCCAACCATTGGTACAAACCGTAGTTGACGAGCAAACAATTCTTCTTTCTTTTTACTCTGCCATTGTTGGACATGGAATGCAGAATGTTTGGTAATGGTGACAGAAATATAGCCCAAGTTTGTCTCAAACTGTCAGAGCATGATTGCTTGCTTGCTAAAGAAGGCCTATATTCCTGAATTCCAAGGCTGCGTGCCTTCTCTGCCAATCTTCCTTTCAATGTTCTCCGACAAGGCACCGGCCTTTTTCATTCTGTTCATAATTCTGCCCGCCTAGAGTACATTCTCTCCTCTTCCTTTTCATTTTCGTATATGAGTTTTTATGCAGGAATGTTATGTACCTTTTGAATATGAAGCATTAAGTAATCGGCTAAACATCAAAATTAGTTTTCATAGAATTGGAACTTCTCATTTTTATCGAAGGGGTTAGCTAACGGGGGAGTGAACCATGTTGGTGCTAAGTCCCAGGTGACAGATCAGAGATTCCAATGGGCCCAATATTCAGAGGTAAAGGTCTGATAAGACGGGAATACAAATGTCATCAGCCTCCAAATTTTAAGACGATATGCTGTTTCACTTCACATGATACTGTATGAATTAGCTATATAAAAACACTTATTCGAACATCCACAATATCTATTCAACTTAAGAGCACGATATTTGCTGGTACCACAAGCGACCATTGATGGCACTCCTCAGTCTCCCATGCGTGTCATCTTTTGTTACGTGTTTCTAGAATTATTTCTAACGTTAAAAAGACAGTACACATCAGTTTTATTTCTCTCTTTTCCTTTGGCTGATATCTGCATTTGTGTACAAACTTGGGACACCGTTTCGCAGCGGAGAAACCATAACCCGCAACTCAAGGACTCAAAACTCAGGACCATATGTTTAAGGCAAAGTTAAAGCTTTGATGAACTTTGTCGGTCAATTTTCATGAGATCTTTTCTTAAGATTTTTACTGTCAACGACGACTTTGGAACCTTCTCTATAAATGTCACCCGCCTTAACCTTTTGTATGGTGCAACCTGGACAAAGGAAGTAACCTAGTTAATAATTTAATGGCAGAGAACATTTCCACAGTCCAAACTCCTACAATCGTAATTATTATGTTACTTAAAAAGTTAAAAACACACTCGCAGCTCATGATAGTTCAGTTAAAGTAACGAGGGGGGAGGGAATTTATCAACATCTGCATGTCAATATATATAGTATCGGCCAACATTTCGAAACTAGTGATAAAGTAACTCCAGTAATTGAATCTGTTACAAGTAGCCGTCCCTCATCATCAAAATAACCAAGATCTCCTGTATGAACCCAGCCTTGATCATCTATGGTCAGCCGGGTGGCTTCTGGATTGTTAAAATAACCTACACATATTCCGTTTTATGGTCAGAAAGATCAATTAAAGTACAAGAAATCGAGAGTTTTAGGTTGTATACTTGAATTAATTAATGAATAGTGATCTATTAATATATATTAATGAAGGCGAGGACGGGTCGGCTTTGCGTTGGACCTCGCATCATGGAAGGTCCTCGAAGACAAATTTCTCCTAATTGATTGGGCGGAAGGGGCTTGGAGGTATCCAAATGAACTATTTGGGATTCGAAGCCAGGAAGCAGTGAACCCGTCGAACCAGACAGGCTGCATCCTTTGCGTTCTCCAAGGAAATAATTCCACACGCTTCTGTCATGCCATAACCCTGCAACAATAGCTTGCCGGTCAATGTTTGGATTAGTGTTCATAGAATCCAAATGTACGTTTAACGGTGTTTTTTTAAAATGAGATAATTTCTTTCATTGATTTATTTCGATTTATATAAAAATACTTCTCTACTACGTTCCCAGATAGATGGACCCATTGGTAGACAAGTATCCTCCGCAAGCTGCGTGGGTAGATTGGGTCCAATGTTCAACTCCGACCTTGGCAAAAGGCAACTCACTATTAAGCGAATATATCCTTTAGAATTTATATAAAAATAGTTATGCTGCTTTTATTAAAAAAACTTACAACTTTTATGTATATCTTTTTTATCTGTCCTTTTTAAAAAAAAGTAGTTGATAGTTGAAGAGAGGTGCTCGTCAAGATACTCTGATCCATCTGTATGTATGTCTAACAGAATAGTGATTAAATTAGAAATATATTAACGTGGGTATTTCTTCTTAAAAAGAAAAGCAGTTGATTTTTCAGCAAAATGTGATTATTGAAGTGCTTTCATAGACAAAAAATATAAACAATATCTAGATTTTTTTTAACGATTTAATGATATAGTTGGTTGTTTTATTTGTACGTGTGCAAGGATGAAATATAGATCAGCATAAAAAAGATTCAACTCTCTCTAAATCATGTTCGAATTCAAATGTCAGCTTACCTGAATGATCTCAACCTGGGGAAGAAGCTTAGCACACTCCTGCATCACATCTTTCCCCAATGGTGCGGCACCTCCGGCGAGTTGTTTCAATGACGATAACTCATACTTTCTCAGAACATCCCTCCGTTTCACCAGCTCGATCATCACCGGCGGAACAACATACAAGTACGTCACCTTGAACTTCTCCACGGCTCCCAGAGCCTTCTCCAAGTCAAACTTCCTCATTAACACCATCGTGTTCCCCCTCCTCAGCTGCGAATACGTTATGACCGCAAGCCCAAACACATGGTACATCGGCAAGAAACACAGGAAGACATTGCCCATTTCGCCATATCGATCCTGGTCTGAAGTCCCCGCCAATGATGCCGAGATGAAATTGCGATGCGTCAGAATTACTCCCTTGCTTTTCCCCGTCGTGCCTGATGAGTACAATAGCGCCGCCACGTCGGACTGCGTCACGTTGTTCGCCGGCAAATCGGAGCTTGCGTTTGACGTTCTGATCAAATCAGCGTAGTACCAAACCTTAGAGATCGAGGAAGTGGATAATCTTACAGTGTCCAAAGGATCCAATAATATGGACGGCAAATTTGACGGTTCGATTTTTCCGAAAAGTTCAGCGACGGTTATAACGAGTTTCGGATTGGAATCTTCGACTTGTTTTGAAAGCTCGAAGACGGTGTACCCAGGATTGCAGGTGGTGACGATGGCACCGACGGCGGCAATGGCAAGAAAGCAAACGAGGTAGCTTGTGGAATTGGGAGCGAATATCAAAACGACGTCGCCCTTGTTGATGCCGAGACGTAACAAGGAGTGAGCGAGCCTGTTGACGTGGATTTTGAGCTGGTGGAAGCTGAGGGACTCGCCGGAATCAGAATCGATGAGGGCGGGAGTGTTAGCGAAAGAAGAAGTGCTTTCGAAGAGGAAGGAAGCAAGTGAGAGGCTGGGATCGGCGGGAATATGAATGGGTGGCCTGGGCGAAGAATATGTCAGCGTTCTGGGATCGAAGCACTTCGCCATGTCTGTTTGGGAAAAGATGAAGGCGCCAGATGGTGAGGAGGTCGGGGTTTCTAGCTTGCAGGATTCAACTTTCATGCTTTGTAGTTATCGTCACGGAGATGGATAAGAGACGGTGAGCAAAGTTTGTCTGATAATTTGGTCGGAGTTATTTTCCGTAACTACTGTTCCATTACTACCAGTCTAGCGTCCACAACTACTGTTCCATTACTAATTTCTAGAGAGGATTAAACACCTATTTTCATTTTTTTGATATATAAATTTTAGGAAAGGGTTGGACTCACCCACAATTCAAAAGCATGACACCTAACTCATGATCCACTAGATCTGTCTTTATGGGTACTAGAACAAGCCAAACAAACCCTTTGATCTGACCACACAGGTATGTCAATAGTTGTTGTAATACCTCTCCAAACGTTGTGACGAAAGTCACAACTAAGTAGCACTACTTAGGATTAACACTCTAAAAGAGTGAGATACAATACAATCCATTCGTTAATTAAATCCACCGACGATGGGTTAGTTTCGTTTCCTTTGGTATGCTTTTTTGTACCGTGAGATTGGTCTTTACTAAATCTCGAATTTCTAACAGTCGAAGTCCAACTTGGGGATTCCCGTCGAGTGTTTCACTGTTTCGTTTCTGGACAACGATGAGTGGGCTATGCCTGTATTTTTTGTTTGGGTCTATGTATTGGACTATGTTAGGACCAAATAAATAAGGGAAAATTAAAGTGAAGGATCTTGAAAGATATTATTTAAGAACCACAAATTTTTTTCATTATTTAGAAAAATCAAAAGTTAAAACATAGATTTAAAAATACTAAATTGTTTAACCAATGCCTACGTTCTTTTTACACTCATAACTTTTTTGATTGAGAAATTAAAACTAAAACTAAATCGACTCATCATATTTTTTTTTACTTTTTTAATTTTCAACCAAATTCATATTTGTATAGTCTAATTCCTGATATGATTATTTATGCATTTATATCATTAATTGTTTACCTGATCTATATTATGAACACTATTTATATTTTTTTAATTTATTAACATTACATTATTTCTTTTAAAAAAGTCACATACATTCCTTTTAAAATGAAAAATAAATTATACAGCTTTTTAAATTTTTTTCATAATCTTGTAAATTTTATCTTTCTTTTCCAAAATATACAAATTTTTTCAACGTACGTCATAATGTCCTATTTTATTAAAAACATATAACTCTTTTTTTTTCAATTAAATTATCTATGCAAGTTTTAAAAATTGAGAAAAAATTTGTTTACTATGTGAAATTAAAAAATTCGTATTTGTTTTTAAAATAGAATGTGGGGTGAAGGTAGGAGGTTGGAGAGTAACAATTTAATATTTTTAAATTTATATGATAAAGTTTGATCCATTTAAATAAGGCTAAAGTATACTTTTAGTCCCTTATGTTTGCCTCAGGTTTCACTTTTGTCCTTTAAATTTAAAAAGTGCACTTTTAGTCCCTCAAACTTAACGCTGTTAGTCTCTCCTAACGAAAATTGCTGACTCATCAAACTTAATGCTATTATTTTAGATATTTTTGTATTTTACATAATTTAAAATATCAAATTTATTATATTATTGAATTATAATTAAAATGTATGTATACTTTGTCAACGTTTTATTGCAAAGTTATCGATTAAATTTGATGAGTCAGCATTTTCCATTAAGAGAAACTAACGGCGT
>JANTPZ010094632.1:0-12470 GCA_025593235.1 Vachellia pachyceras
ACTTGGCACTCTGCAAGGGGTCTTATCCGAGTTTTCGAAGTTTTGAAACAGGAGCGTCCGTCGTCTTTCGCTGGTCATGTGCTTTCCTTGTAATTTTACCAGTCTTAACTATTATTTCGTCCCATTTTATAATTTTATGTATTTGACAAATATAAAATCCGTAAGAATTCGGCTGCAAATCTGGGTTGGGTCTTCTGTTGCATACGGATGACCCGGCCTCGTTTTGGAAGTTCTGCCTTTGATTGTTATTCCCCTTTTGCAGACCTCCGTCGCTGTCTGGCTGATGCTGAGAAGGAGCTCTTATGCCTGTAAACGACCGGCAAGAAGTTCCTTTGAGATTTGAATATAAATTCTAAGGGGAACTCAATCGCCAAATTTTGTGTGATTAATTCTAGTAACTAAAATATAATCTTTGGAGTATGAGCAAGGATGGACCTGTGTTATATTGAACGGGTTTAAACGCATTCCATAATTTTGAGAAAATTAGGTATATTTTAGTACCGTGTGATTTATTTTACACCTTTTCATTTGTTAATTTTGAACCCATTAAATTTTTGTTTGATATTAAGAAGATGTCACATTTATTTTTTCAAAAATTAGTTTACACCCTGAATCCGCGTTTTAAATCCGCCACTGATTATGAGGACAAGATTGGCTTACGTCAGAAGAGGAGTGTATGCTTTTTTTTTTTTTTGGAATTTAAAAAAGGCAAGCTACACTTAAAGGATAAGTTACATGGAGAGGTGGGGGCTAATCCCGCCTACAAAAGCTTTGTCCAGAAATATGAAGTCTATGCAGCTTGAAAGAGCATCAGAAAGAATACTAAAGATCGAACTCCCATCATGAGCTTCTCTTGCTAAAACATCCGCACACCTCAAAATCTCTCTATTACTCTGAAACAACTCAACATTGCAGCTACTATAAAGAAGATGTCTAGTTTCTTCAATCTCCTGACGCAGGTGATGATTATGACCACAATCTCGAAGCAAGGTATTGACCGCTTCTAAGGAATCGGAGAAAACCTGAACGTCCTTCAACTGCAGATTCCTGCAGAGATCCAATCCTGTCTGGATTGCCAAAATCTCCGCCCCGGTGACTGAGACACTTCCAAGTTTCCTCTGAAAGCCTATAATCCAGTCCCCTTGGTCGTTCCTGATGAGACCGCCACATGCAGCTTGATCCGGCGCTCGAACTGAAGCATCCACATCTAATCTAACTGCTCCTCTAGGTGGTGGACGCCAAGATGTGTCTCCACTTCTACTCCCCTTGTTGTTACTTGTTAGTCGCCGCTCTATGCATGGCAGGTTAGCTAAGAGTAAAACTAGAGCAGGTGGGATCAATGTTATCAAAATGGTGATTTCAGTCATACTATTTTTGATAAATTAATGCGCTCATTTTAAAATTATTATTTCATCGCGTTGAGAGGACCAATTTCTTTTACTAAATCTCAATTCTTGATAACATGTTCGTGGGATTGCGGGTTTATTGATGAACTGGCGAACTTGTATCTCCTTAATAATGGTCAAGTTAAAAGCCATAATCATTATCAGTATCCTGTCTCCTTCGTGTATCCTTTCAAGACTTTCCAGATGCAGTATAGATAAAATGTCGCACCATGATATAATGCTTTATAAAAAGGAAAGTAAGATAAAGTAAAGCAATCGATAATAAGGAAGAAAACCTAGAAGGCTTTATATATATATATATATATATAACCACCAAGTGACAAGAGTCAAGAGAGAAGTAATGATGAGCGAATCAAGTAATAAAAGACAGCCTTTATGTGAACTGAGCGGTAAGCACCAGTCGTCAAATCTCTTTACTGTAAAAAGCCACTCACGGGCTCATTTCGTTTCATTAATCTCTCACATAACTAGCTAACTTTCGAGCTATCCACTGGATCAGCGATGGCGGGCTTTTCCTCTTTTTTCTCGTTCTCTTTCTTTTTCATTGTCGTGTTATCATTCCCAATGAAGCCCGTGAGAGTTACAGCTCTGTACACAGAATCCAGGTGGCTGGTGAAGGAGAGTGGAGAGAGAGTGAAGCTTGCGTGTGTGAACTGGGTGTCTCATTTGGACACTGTGTTGGCCGAAGGACTCCATAAACAGCCTCTTGATGTTATCTCCAAGAAGATCAAATCCATGGGATTCAACTGCGTCAGGCTCACTTGGCCACTTTATTTAGTCACTAATGAGTCTCTGGCTTCCCTCACTGTGAGACGCTCATTTCAGAACCTTGGCCTGCTCGATGCCATTGCCGGTGTTCAAGCCAAAAACCCAGACATGGTCGATCTTCCCCTCATTAAAGCTTTCCAGGTAAGTTATCACCACCCGCCAACCACCCACCTATTTATTGGACGTTTCCCACTTCTCTTTTATGTCCCGAACGTACGTAGTCAAAATACACAGGAAAAATGGCACAGATGGCATCTTTTCCAAATCCCTTTAATCTAACTATTGAATTGAATAATGAATCCGTTTGATATGCATTGACAAGATATATACTTGCCTAGATCCATTTCCTTACCTAACCAATTAACAAAAAGCTGTATTGCATGATCTTGAAGATTACTTTTTTCTTATTAGCTGTGAATAAGTAGAACCTGCAGGAATTTTGTTTAAACAAAAAAAAAAAAAGAGGAACTAAGAAAGAAGTTTGTATTCATACATATATATCATGTGGTGTCGGTGTAAATGTCCAAATTTTAGTGGCAACTGTTCGTAATTTGAAAGCGATGCATGCGGTGCGGATACGCCACCCTAAACATAGATAGGTGTGTGAGCTGTGAAATATGAAATAGTTTTCTATGAGCATTAAATCATTGGGATGGAATGAATATTGTGGGTGGGACAGATTTTTCTAAAACTATTTGATATAGTGGATTCTCCTGATGGACTGCAATTGTGGGAGATTAATGCTGATGGCGACAAGTGTTACATTGACGAAGAATTTAATAAACCACATAGCGGTGAATATTGGAATGATAATGTCTACACTGTCGTCTCAGGCGGTGGTGAAAAATCTCGGGAACAACGACGTGATGGTGATTCTGGACAATCACAGGACGGAACCAGGGTGGTGCTGCGGCAACACAGACGGGAATGGCTTCTTTGGCGACGAGCATTTCGACCCTGACCTCTGGGTGCAGGGGCTCACCATGATGGCCACCTTGTTCCGTGGAGTTCCTCATGTAGTAGCGATGAGCTTGAGAAATGAGCTTCGAGGACCCAGACAGAACGTCCCCGACTGGTTCAAGTAATACAATACCCGTTAAGTATGAATTAACTTCCTCATTATTAGTCATCGTGTCGCTTGTAAGTTCTGATAATTAATGGCGGCGACACAGGTACATGCAAAAAGGAGCAGAGGTGGTGCATGCGGCAAACCCTGATGTTCTGGTGATTCTGTCCGGGTTAAGTTTCGACACGGAACTGTCATTCCTTCAGGGTCGAACACCGAGTCTGACATTTAGCAAGAAACTTGTGTACGAGGCACATTGGTACGGCTTCACCAATGGTCAGGTTTGGGTATCAACTAATCTAAACCAAGCGTGCGCACAGATAACAGGAAATGTGATGAGTCATTCTGGGTTCTTGTTGGGCCAAGGCTTCCCACTGTTCTTCAGTGAGTTCGGCATGGACCTCACTGGTTCCAACCTCAACGACATACGGTACTTTCACTGCTTCATGGCTCTGGCGGCTGAGCTTGACCTCGACTGGGCCTTGTGGTCTCTCGTCGGCAGCTACTACTTCAGAGAAGGAGTCGCCGGAACCAAGGAGAATTATGGAGTTCTTGATGCAGAATGGACCCATGTTAAGAATCCGAGCTTCCTGCAGAGGATCTCTTCTCTCCGAGTTCCTTTCCGAGGTCATATATACACATTCAAGTCCCCTCCTTTTTGACTGTATAAATGTGAATAAGTTTTATTTATATAACAACGATGATGCAGGGCCTGGGGTATCAGGAGGTAGTGCACATCAAGTGATTTTCCATCCACTGACGGGTCTTTGCGTTTCGAGGAAGTCTGGGCTTGAACCATTAGTATTGGGACCTTGTTCGAATTCTGAAGGATGGAATTACACGAACCAGAAGATTGTGGCAGCGAAGGAAAAGAACATGTGCTTGGAAGCAGGGGAATTAGGGAAGGCAGTGAAAGTGGGAGGAACATGCTCTGGTTCGGAGTCAGGTTGGGAAATGATATCAGATTCTAAGATGCATGTGTCGTCAAAAGTCAGCCACGATTCCACCGTTTGCCTGGACGTGGATTCCAACAGCGTCGTTGTCACCAGTGTCTGCAAATGCTTGAGCACCGACTCAACATGTGACCCTACCAGTCAATGGTTCAAATTTGTGGACACCACAAGGGGTTAAACTTTAACCCCATAAACACTATTTATCCAGCCCATCCTTCTCCTTGTTTAATAATCTCTTCAAATATCTGATTTGTCTTTAACCATATCCACTAAAAGCGTCCCGTGCCTATGATTTACATGACATGACAGTAATATAAGGTTAGATCAATTGCCCAAGTAGCCTTGTTACGTTCGCTCAATTCTCTGTTGGGCTCTCTGTTGAAATCCTGTTGGCGAAGCGATGAGCGATTTCTATTAATTCCTTGAGACGCTTCAAGCATCTCAAAGGCTTCAATGCAAAAGGTGGCAACTTATCTAAAAACGGTCAGTTCAGTGGCTTCAAGTTCAAATTGTGATGATCCAGGCGTCCTTGAACTCCCCCCCCTCTCTCTAAAAGCACATTTACTTTTCAGTTGGAAGCAATCAGGTTTAAAGTATTGTACAATACTAAATATAAAGTAAATTTAAACACGAATTCATCACATTGTTCCCCTAGACCCAGCCCTGTTAATACGTCCTTGAACTAGGCAAACAGCAATATGGAGGAACATTTAAGGCCGGATCAACGACGCTGGTCTTGATATTGGGCCTTTGCTATGGAACCTTAGAAGTAGACAAGCTAAGATGAATAGTCCTAGAAGGGCTGTGGATATGTTCAAACATATGTGAACGGCCTCAACCTCCAAAAGAGGCTCTATCCAGGGCCTTTGAGCCACATTTTCTGACCCAAAAAGAAAAAATAAAGCTCTATCTAGTATCTACCTTTTATATCCCCTTCTCTCTCCAAGACTGCAAATCTCCAACTATCGAACTAATTATCTCCGCTGTGTCTGTGCCCTTTCCTTTATTTGCCGTCAATGGGAAATTGAGAATAACGACTACAGGAATTATGGGACCTCAGAGCAATCGTGTTTCGCTGTTCAAACAATCATGTTTCACACTTTAATGGGCAGGAGCAAACAGACCGATATGCCTCTCGAATTAGGCGGTCTAGAAGATTTTGTTCTTGATCTAGAAGTATCTTGAAAGAATATTTTTCAAGACTATATGAACCCCAATTTACCCTCGATGGCGGACACTTTAAGGGATTCTAATTCTGTAATGGAATGCTTTATACTTTTATGTACTGTACATGTTCTTCATGAACTCTTCTTTGCCTCTCTCACATCTCAGAGAGTGACTGATCAGCACGATTTTACTCTCATAACAAAACAATCTGTCTCAGTTTCAGCCATAAATTAAAACAATTACAATTGATAAAGCTAGAATGTGATGCAAAATATGCAGAGAGACGCTGCGTGATGAACATATATTATCAAGGGAAATGAAAGAAAATGGAGTGTTTCTTTTCATCACGTGTACAGTTAAAGTCTGTTACTAGCCAGAACGTAAGTTTGACTTACATAGTAAATGATTCAATGACTAATAGACCAAAACAGAAAAAGAAATTCAATGATTAAAGTAACGCTTTCACCCTCTTCATCATAGATATTCTTTCTCCTTCAGTCTAGCGCCGTATTTGTCCAAGAGGTGAATTTAGTATCAACATTCTAGTTCACCTGTCTTATTTTACTCTTAACCGGAAAGTGGTCAAATTCAATAGTTTACTTCCTTAGGTCGAAATTCTTTAATTGGTAATCACTTGTATGAGTGAACCCAAAGGAATTTGAAGTCAGTCAATAAAAAAAGGAAGGAAGGGGAAAAAAGCAAAAGCTTAGATCAGAAACATTCGCCTTTGTTTTACACTCATTAGTATGAGCAATGTCTGAGACTGATATAGCATAGACAAAGAATAATGGTCCCCACTGAACACCATAACCTGTTAAAGCAAAGGAAATATCAGCCTGCTTGACCTTCACGTAAGCATAAAATATAACAGAAGGATGTCTGCCAGTAGAACATTCAAGCAAAATTCATCAAACCATGTTTTTTGTGATATAGTCCACCATTATCGTTTTGACTATGGATTTCCTTAAAAGCCAATCTCTCTGCTTGCTTTCAAATTCGACCATACAGGATGATATTTTGATGAAGAAGCTCCTCCTTGCCCATGATCCAGATGGTCGCTGGCTGGATTCTGAGACAATGCTTCATGCAGTAGGCAACATCATGTTTCATGCTTCTACGACACAAGTATATAGGATTACAAGACATCTCATATATTTTAAGTTTTCAACTTACGATTTTAATAAGCGGTTCCTTTTATTGTTTCAGGGGATTCCAAGTTTACATTTTAGTTCCATTTCAAAGGATGGCATATGCGAAATTGAATTACTTGGTTGTTCTGAAACAGTGGGAAGCATTGTCAGAAAAATTTCATGCATGGTATTGACTGTATTTATGTATATATGCAGCACCTTCATCAAAACAAATAATTTTTTCCTTTCATTTTGATTGCTAGATAATGTCCAAATGCTCTGTGGAAGGTGACATCAATTCAAAAACCATGGGCTTGTTTGATCTGTTAGAAAACTACAGATGGGATGCTAAAGTGGTTCTAGTTATTGCTGCTTTTGCAGTAAAGTATGGCGAATTCTGGGAACTCATGCAACTATACCAATGCAATGCATTGGCGGTCTCAGTTACAAGGCTCAAGCAGCTACCCATGGACTTAGGGTCAATGAAACCTCGATTAAAGGCATTGAGCTTATTGGTTAAGACCATGATGGAGGTGGCCAAGTGTATCATCAAGTTTGAATCTCTCCCACTTATTTATGCAGAGCAGGACAGCGACATTTGCCATGTAACAAAGTTTCATATTTACATAGCTGTGTACTGGATCACCAGGAGCATCTTTACTTGCTTTTCTCAAGTCACAGAGTTCACAATCAAGAAACATGAGCAAGTGCATGTTCTACTTCTATCCCGGTGGTACGTACCTGAACTGAGATTTAAGTTTATAGGAAGAAAAGAAAAGAATAGGATAAACTCTATTGAGAAAATCAGCAGCAAGAATTTCACCACTCTCTCTCTTGAATAGCCTAAGGAGAATCTCCTGCGAAGAATAATTCTCTGAAATTTGAATGCTTTGTTTATGATCCAAAGGGAGCTATTTATAATAGCGATTACAGAGAGAAAGAATTCAAATGTTAACACAAATTCAGGGAAACAACTAGAAACTAACTGGAATAATAGGAATCCTAAATAATGCCAGAATTATTAAATAATCAAATTGAACTGATAAATAGCATAAAAATAGCAACAACAAAACAGAAGTGATCGTTGGCTCCTCAATTCTCTCTGGCACGTTTACCCCTTCTTAATTAAGTCAACAAAGGGTTTGGGTCTTTATCACCCGGCAATTGACTTTTATGTCAACTCTATTTAGCTTCATAACAGTTTCATCAGGTTTACTTGACGATCAAAAACAACAAGTTGAACTAGGGATGCTGTTCTGATGTATTTTGTTCTTCAGGCATTCGGATTCGACAATACTTGCAGCTTGGGAGCTTTCAAGTTTGGCTTACAGGTTAAGCAACATATACAACATTCTCAAAGGGCAAGTGGATTTGTGTCACCAAGAAATAGGTCACTTTTCGAGTCCATAAGAACTCTCTTATAATGGAGGCATCTATATATCAATTCTGCTTTGTTCTCTAATATTATCACCGTGGCTTAAATTTTCAGGGAAAAACTTGCGTAACAGGCTACTGAGTCTCACTGATGAGGTCCAAATTGATAATCAAGAATTTCTCAGTTTATTATTTCCAATGAAGGATTACTCGCCACTTAAAGATTGCTCAACTCAAGAAAACGTACATCTTTCTTTCATACTCACTTGCTTCCTCAGAATTTTTAAAATTTTTTAACAATTTAAAGGAACTTTGCTCAGGAACTGACACTTCCTAATTTTGAATCTTCTTTTACCAATAGATTGGTGTGTCTGAACTAAAAAATAAGATTGTTGTGTTGCTGATCTCAAAACCAGAGCAGCTTACACTGGAGGGATCACTCTTGCTGGTTCAGCAAACATGTGATCATCCTTTGAATGATGAGCTGAGGGACATCTATAAGATCATCTGGGTCCCACTTCCATCTTCTGATGGGTGGACTGATGCTGAAGAAACCAGTTTCAACATTCTATCAGAATTCTTCCCTTGGTATACCATTCGGAAGCCAAGGCTCCTCAGTTCAGCAGTAGTGAAGTATATCAAAGAAGAATGGAACTACAAGGAAGAGCCCCAAATGGTAGTCCTAGATTCAAATGGCAAGGTTATAAATTCAAATGCAATTGATATGATCAAAATATGGGGACCTAGAGCTTATCCCTTTTCAGCAACAAAAGAGGCAGAGCTCTGGCAAGATGAGAACTTGACAATGAAGCTACTGATAGATGATATCAACCTTCTGCTTTCTTATTCGGTATGACATGAATCTGATTCAGACCTTATTTTAACAAACATAAAAGGTTTTAACATTCTGCATTGTGTCAGGTTGAAGAAGGCAAAGATCTCTGCCTTTACGGGAGTGACGATTTGGGGTGGATTCGACAATTCAATGGTAAAATAGAGGAGCTCAAGCGACAAGGTCTGCAGCTGGAAACCATATATGTTGGGACGAACCAGTTAAGTGAACAAGTAAAAGAAATAATGGAAACACTAACCTATGAATATAATCCCATCAATTCACTTCTCTTGACAAAATTACAATTCTTTTGGCTTCGATTGGAGAGCATGAGGAGGTCGAGAGTTAGACTGGGAAAGACAAGTTCGGATAAAGTCCTAGCAGAGTTGTCTGCATTGCTAGACAAAAATGAGAGAGATGAAGGTTGGGTGATGATCGGAAGAGGGAGTTCAAGTGATATGATAAGGCTCGAAGGAAGGCAGGTAATGAACTGGCTGGAGAAATATGCAGAGTGGGTAAATGATGTGGAGGCATTGGGACTAGTGAGTGCAATAAGGAATTTTCTACAACCTCCAATTGTTGAAGGGCCTTGTAGCCACTCCTACTTGGTTCCCTCGTCTCAAGCACAGAGTGAAGGAACTGTTATCTACGATGTCTGCAAGCGTCCAATGAAGAAGTATGTTGTCTATGTGTGAAAACTGACAGGGCCTTCCACTCGTTGGATTGAAATTTAGTCACCATGTACATCAATACATGCCCCGAGCATTGTCTTTTATCTGTTAATTAGTGCCCCAAAAGCAAATTCAAAACTATAGTATTTAAATTTTGAACGTCGTTACATATAATTATAAGATGATGGGTTGGGTTATCCTCGTGCTAAATGTCACAGGTTTGAAATTCCGCCACCTAAAACTGAGATTTATCTTAAGAAAATAAAGATATTGGTGGAGAATTCTAAAGCATTATACAAAGTTCTGGAATTCTACAGAATGATCTAAAACTCTTTAGAAAGTTCTAGAATACGCTGGAATGTTCTAGAATAATCTAGAATGTTACAGAACATTCTAGAATACCGTGGAAGGCTCTGGAAAGAAAACCAAGCAACCAAGATTCCAACCTTTGTAAAGCATTCTCCTTATGAATAACATTCTCTTTTCAAGTATTCAATACTTGAGTTCTCTTTTTTCTTACCTAAAGCATACTTGCCTACATCTTAAAAGGGGTTTAGGCTGACTTAGTCACTAAAATAGGAGTGTCTAAGTGCCGCACGGGCAAGAAAAGAGTAAGTCCGTGACAGTTGATATCAGAGCCAAGGTTTCGTCCAAGGGCCAAAGCTAACATTAAGCTAGTATGTCAAGCAGCGAGACTACTCTTGTTAGTGGTGTTGGTGGTGAGGAACAAGGTGGAGAAAGGAGAGTAAGGTCGAAGTCTCGTGGACCTTCCAAAGGAGGGAAGGAAATGGGGGATGTGGACACAAAGCTCATGAGGGTAGAGCTTTCAGTAGCCGATGGAGAGGATAAGTTCAGGGAGGTGGACTCCCATCTAGAGGAGCTTGATGAAAGGGTCGATGAGTTCCGTGAGGAAATGTTGGGAACCCTGAACGAGGCTACTGGTAAGTGTTCACAACAATGTGAGACTTCTTCAAATTCTCTTTCTTGTGAAATCCTTATCCTCAAAGAAGAGAACGAAGCTCTAAGGAACGAGCTTAAAGGGGTGCACATAGAGTTGGGAAATATGAGGGAAGAGATAGTGCTTCTTAAGAAGGCACTAGCTCATGGTGGGGGAGCCGCCTCATTTGACCCAACCCCTATTCCTTCAAAAATGGAGATTCCTAAACCCAAAGCATATAAAGGGGCTAGGAATGCAAAGGAGGTAGATAACTTCATGTGGAGCTTGGAATAATACTTTCGAGCCGCTAATATCATGGAGGATGTAGAAAGATCGACCATGCCTCACTTTATCTGGAGGACACCGCGATGCTATGGTGGCGTCGTAGGCATAGTGAAATCGAAAAGGGAATATGCACCATCGCTACTTGGGAAGAATTCAAAAAATAGCTTAAGAGGCAATTCTATCCCGAGAATGTAGAGAAAGAAGCTCGAGCAAAACTAAGGCGACTTACCCAAAAGGGTAGCATTCTAAAGTATGTGAAGGAATTTTCTGAAGTACTCTTGGAGATTCCAGACTACCCCGATAAGGAGGCTTTCTATGCTTTCTGTGATGGTTTACAAAATTGGGCTAAGTTGGAAATTGAGAGAAGAGATGCACAAGACCTTGCTTCTGCCATCGCTATTGCCGAATCCCTTACCGAATTCAAGAAAAGGGAGACTACTAAGCCAAAGGGTAACAAAGGCCATAGTGGGGAGGAGGCAAGCCACACAAAGAGGGAAGCTCGAAGCCAACCTATAAGGGAGGATCTTTCAAGGGAAGAAGGGATGAAAAAGGAGGTAAGCGCCCCTCTCTTAAATGCTTCTTTTGTGAAGGACCACATTTGGCTCGAGAGTGTCCGAAAAGAAGCCAACTCTCGGCCATAATTGAAGAAAGGGAGCAAGCTACTCGGCAACAAGCAGAAATAAGTATGGGATCGCTCCATATCCTCAGCTCCATCAAAGCCAATGTTGAGATTCCTAAACCTGAAAAGAAAGGGTTGTTGTTCGTGCAAGTGAAGATTAATGGGCAAGGTGTGCGTGCCTTAGTCAACATTGGAGCATCGAATAACTTCATCAAAGAGGAAGAAGCAAAGCGATTGGGTATCCCTTATGTTGAAGAAAAAGGATGGATAAAGGCAGTGAACTCACAACCAAAGCCCATCCTTGGTACTGCTCGCAACATCAAGATAAACCTTGGTGAGTGGTCTGGCCTTGTTAACTTTTCTGTTGTTCCTATGGATGATTATTCTATGGTACTTGGCATGGAGTTCATATACAAGGTAAAGGCTGTACCGATGCCTTTCGCCAACACAATGTGCATATTGGAGGAGGGACATTCATGTACAGTACCTTTATCAAGAGGAAAAGGAGGTCAAGTACCTACACTTTCTGCCATGCAACTCTCCAGAGGACTTAAGAAAGGTGAGCCTACTTTTTTTATGGCCATTAAGGAGGAGACTGAGGAGATAAGGGTTGAAGTACCAAAGGAGATTGAGAAAGTCTTGGATGAATACCAAGACGTCATGCCCAAAGAGTTGCCGAAGAAGCTTCCACCTAAGAGGGAGGTGGATCATGTTATTGAGCTCGAGCTTGGTGCAAGACCCCCTGCTGCGGTACCTTACCGCATGGCGCCTCCTGAGCTTGAGGAATTAAGGAGGCAGCTTAATGAGTTGTTAGATGCGGGGTACATTCGACCATCAAAGGCTCCATTTGGTGCCTCTGTTCTATTTCAAAAGAAGCATGATGGGTCGCTTCAATTATGTGTGGATTACCGCGCATTAAACAAGATTACTGTGAAGAACAAGTATCCAATCCCACTTATTGCCGACTTGTTCGATCAACTTGGACAAGCAAGATGGTTTTCCAAGTTGGACTTAAGGTCAGGGTACTATCAAGTGAGGATAGCCGAAGAAGACATTCCGAAGACTGCATGCGTAACAAGGTATGGCTCTTTCGAATTCTTAGTTATGCCCTTTGGCCTAACCAATGCACCTGCTACATTTTGTACACTAATGAACAAAGTGTTTCAACCTTTCTTGGACCGCTTTGTTGTAGTGTACTTAGACGATATTGTGGTGTATAGTAAAACATTAAAGGAGCATATAAATCACTTAAGGCAAGTTTT
>JANTPZ010094634.1:0-23610 GCA_025593235.1 Vachellia pachyceras
CATCAGTCTCATACACGGCCATATTTTTAATAAATATTCCATAAACGTTGGCCATCCTTTTCTTTTTCTTTTTTATATTTATTCCACAGAGATATAATAAGATGCAATTTTTACTAGAAGATTTTAGATGAGTCAAAAAGTTTTTTCAGATAATTATGTGTTTTAGGGGCTTGCAAAGTTAGATATCAATAAAGTTTTCTCATCAGTAGTAAAATTTATACTCATAACATTGTAGGTTATGAGCCAACTCTTTACGGACTAGATCAATCTTCATTGGCAACAATAGTCCCTTTATTTATAAGAGAGACTAATACCATATCTGAAATTTTTAGTACCAATTTTCATTATTATCCCAGTCAATTTGTTTAAGTGAATTATCCAAGTTAAGTATTAATTAGTTTCAATGAATTAATTAACTATTTGCTTCTTCTTTACATCTTTCATTTATCCATTTATTCTCATACACTATAAATAAGGGGTTTTTAGAAAATGATTTGCATTTTTACATATTTATTGCTTTTAGCCAACTTTTTAAGTGATCTAATTCGTTTATTTATATCTTATAAAAAGGAATATAAAGAGAATATTATTATTAAATTAATATATAGTTTGCATTTTGTTTAGTAATGACATATTTTAATTAAAAAAATACAGACATGGATTTGTCACAAGGACCTTTGATTATTCGCTCAAACTATAACTAACAATCTCCAGCAACAATTATTAATTATTGTTATTACCGGTCATTTTAATAATTAAATTATAAAAAAGCTGTGATGCTTACTTTGCATCTATTGCAAATTGTTCCAATAATACATAGCCAAAATAGCCTTGACGTGTGTGTTTAATATTAGTTGTTAGATCAACAATGGTGTGTTCTGATTCAGAAACCAAATAAAAGAATTAATATTTTTTCTGACACATGAAAAGGAATTGTTATTTGATATTAATAATTAACAACACAGATAATATATTAGGTGTCAGAAAAGCATTAAGCCCACATGATTAATCGCTTTATTTTGTTTCTTTTATTAGCATGAACGATCGAACTATTTAGGTATGTTACGGTGGAATTAGAAATATAATTCATTTCTTATGTTTGGTATAATGGAATTGGAGATGGAAGTGAAAATAGAATTCAAAATGGGTAGAAATGATTTTCATAATGTAACCCATAAAATTATATTCAATTACGTGGGAATCTAATTGACTAAACCACCACTTTAAATTTTAAAGATCTAAACCTTAATTAGGGTAAAATATAAAGATTAAAAATAAGTTTAACCCTTTTTAAAAGACTATTGTTGGACCATAATTTAAAGGATGTTGGTATACATTTTGGTATTTTCTAGAGGGTTAATGTCCATTTTTATCTCAGAAGTTTTCATTTATGAGCACTCAGCACCTAGAATTTTTTGGTCCACTATTGCTTGAAAAATTTTAAAATGGAGTAATTTTACCCCAACTAAAGAGATTTAAATAACAATTGTTTATTAACAGTTAAGTTGTAAATGCCAGCGTGAGCAAGTTTTGTTAAAATTAATTGTCAAACTTAACATTTTTTAATATCAAATATAATATTGGTCATAACTTAAACTTTTAAAAACGATATTACTCATATTTAAAACTTTCAGTGCAACATCGGATCAAGAAAATTTTTTCGCATGCTGAATGCTTCTAAGCAAAAATAAACATTAACAATTTCTAAATAATAATTTATAAGTAACTAACCTAAAGAATTTATTTTATATAAATTAATTATCTACACTCCATGTATTAGAGATTGAAATGAGTATAAGAATCAAGGATAATGCAAACCCTGTATTTAATAATTGGGGATGACTCGTTTTGAGGGATGGAACATCTGTTCCAACCAGTTGATTCATCTCATTGTTAAAATCCGTTGGCACGGCAATGTGAGGTACTATATATTTTTTAATTGAGGACAATATAGTGTGTTTGAAAATCCAATTCTAGATATTTTATGAATTTTGATATATTTTTACGAATTTTAAAATATTTTTTTTACTGAATTACGTGAATTTACCAACATAAACATATATATATATATATATTTTCAAATATATAAATACACACACATGGGGAAGCAATAGCCGGGGTGGCTGTGGGCGGCGCACAGAATGAGATTCGAATTCGCCCAAGTGGCTTTAACCTTTTCGTGGCGTATCACACGTGTCTCTCTATACATCTGCTTTAGCCTTCACACCCTCAACAGCCCGCCACGTGTCCTGTCCTCTCAATGTCCCTTTCTTGTAAGTCTGCGTTGGTAGCCACAGATCCATCTCTCGACCAGATGATTCATTATTTTCCACCTCTTCAACCTACTCCTGTCCTACTTCCATTCAATATCCATCTTTGTCAGAAAATCACTAATCCCACGAATCTGCACCTAACGTCGTGATCCCACCAAGATTATATTTGTAACGTGATTTATGATCTGTGACACTGAACATGATTTGAAAATGTTGACGCAAATAGACCCTATATCCTGTATTCTTGTTAGAATCAATCTGCCCGAAGAGCTTAGGAGCTAGGGCCATCTTGGTCGAAAATGTTCTCCGTAAAATCAAACCTGCAAAGTCTGCGACATTCCAACCACTTAGGGCACGTTTGGTACCATAGAATTTGAAGGAATGGACAAAGAAATGGAATTGATTTCCATATCTATACATGTTTGGTACCATGGAATTCACTTCTACGTGGAAGCCAATTCCACCAAAATCATAGATTTACAATTCCATCTCCAAAACTTGGATTTGTAAATTTATGAAGATAATTCCATATAAAAATTTTTTTAAAATTTTTTTAATTTGATTTAGATAGTTTTAAAAGTAAAAAAAAAGATTTTTTTAATTTAGAAGGGCTTTTAGATCTTTTCATCTAAAAATCATACCTCATTTCCATGACATACTAAACATACTTTTAAACCTCATTTCCATTTTCATTTTCACATCCATATCCATCAAAATGAATTCTGCGTATCAAACAAGTCCTTGCCTCAATGGAAACATAAAGGAACCATGTTACAATGGTGGCAAAATAGTCAAAGGCCTTTCAACCTACCTAGCATCTCTTATTGATGTATGATCAAGTGCATGTTTGGAAAATAATTTTTTCAACGGTGTACACAAGATAAGGTAAAATTATCTCAAAATATGTAAAAAGAATCTCGAAATCCATAAAAAATATCAAAATCTGTAAAATCATATCAAAATTCATAAAATTATCTTCGAATCCATACTCATTTCTTCTAATGTATTCTCAAACACACGCACACTGAGCTGTTGCCAAAAGTTCAGATCCCGAGCCATGCATAACTTCATTCCATAGCTGCCAAATAACAAAAATGACAGAAACAATACCTGAAATATCAATTTTTTATCCCACTCCAGAATGAAAATAATGGGCCAGAATGCCTTTATCTTTTTTGACCGCTCATTTAACTCAAGAGACAATCATGTCCACGATGTGGCTGGATACTTAATGTGATATATATATATATCGTCATGTGATTTAAACATTTTTTAAGAATTAATTAGCATCTGATTCCACTTTTAGATTTTATTATCAAATATTCAAATAACTGACTAGTACAATTTGAATGGACTGTTGAACTACAATGAAATACTTTATTACCAAGTAATTATTATGGCTGCATGTCTAAAGATCAAAGTTTGCTTTGCATGGCTAGCAGCCTAGTTCATTCCACACGCAGCAACAGAGAGAGAGGGGTGGCATGAGGTGTCGATTTAAGCATAGTATCTGCAGATAACATGATCTTTTCCACTTTTCAATTTTATTTTATTGATTAATTCAATATTTAATTCAATATTTGGCTAACAGTGACAACTCACTTGTCGCCTTGTAAATGAATAAAGGGCTGTTAGGCATGATGGATTCGTGAACCCTTGTCTCAGATATTTCCAAAAATAAGTGTTAACTTGCTGCTATGTGCGTCAAGCTTCATTTTTGGGAATCTTCTTAATTTGAGTTTTTCTTTGGGAAGGCGGGTATTGATCTCCAATCGAACGAAGGTCAGTTTGCTGATTCTTCTTGCGATCATTCGATTTACTGATTTTCTCCTTTGTATCATTTCTAACTATCTTACTGTAGCATATGGATTCAATACAATACCTTGGAGTTCTGTACATGCCTTTTTTTGACACCCTTTTGGTTTACTGAATCAACTAACTAAACATTCTTTGTTGGTCTGATATAAAGTTGAACAGTATCATGCAAATCGGTTTAAGAAACTTCTACGGTATCCCTGTCTACTGGAAAAGTTTGATTTATTCCTTTCGCCTTTTTTTGTTGTTTCTGGGGATATGATTGGGTTTGGATTTGGATATTTTCATATTCAATTTCACTCAAGAACAAATAAGATACATATATGTTTATCCTCATCATGCATCTATCCATGTTTTTTCTTGTTTTTTTTATTAAATCATAATATGAACCTCCCTGAAGCAATGTTTTCCTTAGTTGGTGAGTAGAACAAATTTACAGCAGGATTCATGGCCCATGCTCAGGTCAGAGGGAACTCATTATCAGCTCATCTCAGTGAACTAAAGATAGGATATTTGGGACTGTGTCACTAAATATTGATCTGCAGGATTCATATATGAAGAAAGCTGAATGCAGCAACCAAGGAGGTGACTCCAAATAAAATTAGGCATGCCTGCTTTTGAGTAAATGAACTCACGATATAGTGTTATGCTGATATACATTGATGTTGGGATATGTTCCTTTGAGTGTGGAAATTCTTAATTTTTGGGGGTGTTTGGCGTAAAGGTTTTATATTTACCGCAGGGAATTATTTACTCAGCCAATGCCATCCCGAAGATTAAATACCTTGGCAATCAATAAAAGATTAAAATGTGTGGTTTGAATACATGTTAGAAAATAAGATGGGAAAACTGAAATTACGTGGATGTAGTTGGGATTAAGTTGCTGAGATTTTGTAAAAAGCTATGATACTGGGGGAAATTAAGATTCCTTAGGAAACTTTATTGTGTAAGGAACAAAACATGGTGTTCTAAGTTTCCTAAGCTTAGTTTCATGAGAAATCAAAAGAAATCTACTTAGCAATTGTGTAATCTTAAGCATTGGATACCAAAAATAAGGTTTATTTATTTCAAAAGATCATGGGCTGGGTAGATCCTGCCATTCGATCCTAGGTGAAGTGAAAACAAAAATAAAAAAGTCTCCAGAAATAAGAGAAGGAGGGTTTGCATTGAGAAAGCTATTCAAGAGTAAAGAACCAATTTACATACCCTTAATGTCACATTTGTTCCTCATAAAAACTGCCTGTTGGCACATATCTTCTCCATATCTGGCAAATCATTTTCTAGTTTTCAACGTATAATGCCCCGTATCGTTGACTTCTTGGCCATTGATTTGTCAAACAGAATTGTCTAGTCTGTTCTGCTAGCAAGGGGGGGCACCTTTCTACCAACTAGTCCTTGATCTCCCCTAAATTTCCATTGCAAGTGATTTTAATTGTCAATCTGTATTAGACTGGTGTAATTTTGTTGCAATGTTTAGAAGTTCCAGAAAGCATTCTTCAGTAAAAGGAAACCTACTGAAGGCTTGCTATGGTTTTCCCTCACCTGTGTTTTTTCAGACGCTCACTATGGTTGTTTTGTTATGTTCTAGAATTCTTCCACTGGGGAAAATAACTTCATGGAGCTGTAAAAGGGAAGATAATTTCCACTTTCTGATCGATGGGTGTTCTAACCTATAACAAGAGGAAACGGAACTTGGATACATCCTAATCAACTAGATCAAGAAAGCATGTTGGTCATGGAGGGAAGTGGAAGGTTATATTCAAAGCAACTCCTATTCCATTCATCTTTCTTTGTCTTTGTATTTATGCCATCTGTATGCATATATTATATTCTACCGTTTTGTATTGTAGGCTTGATGAGAAGCCCTTGTCAAATGGGGATGTCTATATTGGTGAGATTAAGGGAGTGTTTCCCCATGGCAAGGGAAAATACGCTTGGTTAGATGGAACGGTATATGAGGGTGATTGGGAAGACGGGAAAATGACAGGCAAGGGACTGATTATATGGTCATCAGGGGCAAAGTATGAAGGTGAGTTCTCTGGGAATTATCTTCATGGTTATGGCACCTTCGCAACATCTTCTGGGTCTGTTTACAGAGGTGGCTGGAGGATGAATGCCAAGCATGGGATAGGACGAAAGGAGTATTCCAATTCAAATGTTTATGAAGGTTTATGGAAGGAGGGAGTACATGAAGGCAGTGGTAGGTATTCTTGGAGTAACGGAAATACATATATTGGGAATTGGAAAAGTGGTAAAATAGATGGTAGAGGGGTTATGAAGTGGGGTAATGGTGATATTTTTGATGGTTTTTGGTCAAATGGGCTTAGACATGGATCAGGAGTCTATAGGTTTGCAGATGGGGGGCTTTATATTGGGACTTGGAGTAGGGGTCTAAAGGATGGAAAAGGAACATTCTACCCTCCTGGCATTAAACATCCATCTTTGAAGAAATGGTGTAGCTCTCTTAGCAATGATGATAGTGGTTCAAATTTGAATTTAGAGCTACATAAGGCTCCAAAGTCGAAGGTTAAACGCAGCCTTTCGGAAAAGGTATCAGGTAGCGCTAGTTTAAGATGTTCACGTCATATATCTCATCGGACTTCATCACTGGATTCTAGTTGGAGCCAACATCATCCTGCTCAAGAATGCATATGTAATGATTCCTCACAGAGATGGTCCCTTGCCTCTGACGAAGGTCATTCTGAGGACCCTGATAAAGTTACTTGGGTTTATGAAAGGGAATATATGCAAGGGGTTTTAATTATGGAGAAAGCTAGGAAATACTCAGAAGTATCACGCAAAAACAAATGGCAAAATAAGCTTGCGGTGCAACAAGTAAAGCCGAGTTCATGTGTGGACATGTTTGGAGGGCGTCGAAGCTATTATCTGAAGCTTAACTTGCAACTTGGCATCAGGTAAATTTGTTGATCTAGCATTTTAGTAATGGTCTGAGGCCTTTGATAATTACACACATTCTTCCATCCTTCTCTGTTATTTTAGATGTAATCTTACTGTTGAGATATATTAACTAATATATTAATAATATATATTCCCTAATATATCTCAACACTTACCATCCTGCCTTTTATGTTTTAAGCATGTTACAATTTTCACTTTATCTTCTATTTGTTGAAAACTCCAAGATTGATTTTAATTCTTGTAGTTGATATTGATAATAAATGATGTGTCAGATTCCCTGGTTATTAGCTAATACCCTTGGCACTTTTGGATGATGTAATTGCAGGTGTTCTTCCATGTCATTTATTTTAAGCGCACACAATCTCTTTTATTTTTGACATTTCTCCTATGTCCTCTGTTTATTGAGAACTCCAAGATCGATTGTAAACTTTGTAAATTTAAACAACAGCAACAATAATATTAATAATGATTCATAATTGCATTGTGTCAGTTTCCATGGTTGAAAGCACATTCCCACATAGCACTTTTTAAAAGGCTGCTTTATTGAGCCTGATGGTTTGTATTGCAGTTGCAGCCAATGACTCAATGGATGAAGTTCCTTAACTATGCCTTTTGCTTTTCAATCTCTAGACCTGAGCCTACATGTTATTGGACTGCTTGAAAAAAAAACTACTAATTCACTTGCATAATTGCTGTTGCGTGCTTGTGTTGGGTGTTTCTAAATTGTTAGGTGACAAATTCATTGATATAATCAACTATACTTGGAAACAACTAGTTTTGAAATTTCGGTATCACATAAAAAGGGGTAAGAGTGCATACTCAAACACGTTTCTCAAATCATAATTAATATGATTTTTTGTCTACTATGCATTATGTATTTCATGAAATCTGGATTTAAATAAATTGGACTGAATTCACAGGTACACTGTAGGAAAGATTACACCAGTGCCTGCACGGGAAGTTCGTTCATCTGATTTTGGAGATCGAGCAAGAATAAGAATGTACTTCCCTAAAGAGGGTTCACAGTTCACTCCTCCACACAAATCCATAGACTTTTACTGGAAAGATTATTGCCCTATGGTCTTTAGGTAGGTATCAATCAACTTCATGAAACCTATACCTTCCCAATAGGAGAGCTATATCCTCTTGACAGTTGCCGCATGATTAAAGTGTTTCAAAGTTTTGAAAAATTATTTCATCATGATTTATTTGGTTTAATATTAACAAAAGTTGATGGGTCTTGATCTAATGAAACATCATCGAAGTGGTAGCTGATCAAGACCCAGTAAGGAATGCTCAAACTGGTGAAGCTGCCTTCCTGAAGTGTTGTCCAATTCTTTTCTTGAATCTGTCTAATCAATTGAAGACTTGCATACCAAGTCTTTGTGCATTTGATGTTGTTGAGTGCCTGCATCATGCATGTGACTATTAATTCTCCTCTAACCATGTCCAAATAGTTCTCGTATCATTGCTTTATCTTATCTTTTGCATAATTACTTAAGCATAAATTTCCAGGAATTTGAGAGAGATGTTCAAATTAGATGCTGCAGAGTACATGATGTCCATTTGTGGCGACTCTGGTCTGAGAGACATAACATCTCCCGGAAAAAGTGGCAGCATCTTCTATCTTTCTCAAGATGACAGATTTGTGATAAAAACTTTGACAAAATCTGAACTCAAGGTTTGTAGTCACTAGTTGTCTTTTTACTTGGCAAAAGCGGGGAGTTTTACAGTATGACAATATCATATTCGTAGTTAGGCATCTCTATCTGATTTTTGTCATTTCTTCAATCCTTAGGATCAGTAAGTATACTTGATGAAATTCAATGCCAAATTTGTTAATTCGATAGATGGATGTTTTCATGTTTCTATTTCTTGTGATAGATGTTAATGTAAAATGGGCCTTCTCTTAAATATCTCAAACTTTTGAGATAGATGGTTGGTATTGAAGTAAAATGGGGCATCTAATATCTTAAAATTTTGAGATAGTTGGTTTCTTCACGTAGCATGATAGAGGTTGGGACTAAGTGTTTCAGAGTTTAATCATTCCCTCTCTTTTCTGATGACAAAATATATCAAATTGAGGTTCGAATAGGACTATGTATTGTCCATGATTCAAAGCCTACGGGGCTTTTTTGTGTAGTGGCATGTTAAAGATAAAGTTTTAAGATAATAGGGAGATTAAATGGTAATGGGAAATTTCAGGGGAAAACTGAAATTTGGAATTGAAAGGCTCAAGAATGGTGAGTACATGACGTTTTCTTGTAAAACCTAAAACCTCTCTTGATGTTAATACTATTAGATGTTAATACTATTAATATTTAATGTCTCTTGTTACACCTTTTATTTGGGGTCCTTCAAGGCTACTTCAAAGAAAAATTTGGGGTCCTTCAAGAACTTAGCACTTACTTTATAGGACTTTCCTGAATAGTAAGTGCTTCTTGAAGGGGTGATAGCATAAGGTGAGCCTCAAGCACAGATGCTCAGCACTCATTTTGTTAAAGTAACAGTGTTTAATCTGATTTGACAATATTGATCAGCATTTTATTCTTGCATATTTTTCTTTGTAAACACTTGTTATCATGCATTTTAGTATGGATTAGTTTCTTTCAGTTCAAAATGAAATCATTGTCCCTCTCTTTATGTACATTGCTCTTTTAAGAAAGTAAATGTATAATCCGTCAACTTCTCTTCATTCTTGTTCTAGTTTTATAATTTTATGAAAATTGTAATAAATGATTTGATAAGGATGTTGCTTATCCATGACTGTTCATATTTTTTCTTCTTGTAGGTTCTACTTCAAATGCTTCCTAAATATTATAGTCATGTAGGAAATTTTGAAAATACTCTTATCACCAAATTTTTTGGGATTCACCGAATAATGCTAAGAGGTGGAAAAAAGGTATTATTCATTATTTATCTCTAGCTTCTCTCACTATTCTCTTCAATCAAATTATGCAAACATATGCTTGCCAATTTTATCAGGTGCGCTTTGTGGTGATGGGGAATATGTTTTGCACAGAACTGCATATCCACCGTCGTTATGATTTGAAGGGGTCTTCTCAAGGAAGATTTACCAGCAAAGATAAAATCACAGAAAATACGACCTTGAAAGATCTTGACCTTAAATATGAATTTCATATGGACAAGAAATTGCAAGAATCCCTACTTCAGTAAGTCCCTACTTAATGCAGTTGATATGTAATGTATTTGCTTTCATTATATGTAATCTATTTGCTTTGATTTTTATTAATGACCATTCACAGAAACAACCCAAGATTATGACCGACAATTTATTTGGGTGTAAGTTTGCCCATGGTGTTGCAAGTTTTATTTGTAAATGCTCTTTATCATGGAAATTAGCTGCCTAAGTTATCTTAAAAGGTGCCTCCAATGAGACAAGGTTTTCTTCCTGTAGGGTCAACCAATAAGTAATATTGCTCATGGTATTGAGATCCTAAACCATGTAACATTACTAAGCAGCTATTTGCTGATATACTGAACAAAGTTATGCTACGGTTTCATTAATTCTTTGAATTCGTGGTCTTCAATGCATGAAAATCTGACTGGTCTATTTGTTTGCCGAAATCTTTTTTGTTCTTATATGGCATCAGTGCAAAGGTTTAATCGTTTTTTAATGCAGCGGCATGTCACATTGTTCTTCTCTATGATTTCATGGTGAAGTATTTTACAAGTTGCAGGCTCTTAACTACTTTAATCTCTTAAATGTATGAAATTTGTAAAGTGACCAGGAAAGATCAAGTAGGATTTACAAGTTAAATGTATTGCTCCTCTGTGTGACTTTTAAGAGGCATTGTGATTTATAACAAAGAGAAGAAAGGGATAGAAGCAGAGTTGGTTTAGATGTAACTACATGGTGGAACTAAGGCTGTGTGTGCATTATTTATGAATAAAGCTGAGTTTAATCCTTAATCCAATATTAACTTCACTATTCACAGATCCCTTCATAATATATCCCTCCTTTTTACCAACTTCTCTCTCTTTCTCTCCCTCTGTCAGCTCTTCCTCTTGCACTTCTGGGCTCCTTCTTTTATTTTCCCTAGTGGGCCATGATCCAATGTGTGGGGGTCATACTGCTGCAATGTAAAGAAATTTACCATGAATCCATTGCTTAAAGATGCTACTACTTTCAGTAGATTCTCTATATTGTTGTATCTGTGAAACTGTAGAATGGTAAATTTTAATTAGATAAACGGAAATTGAATCTTGTATATAATACAGTTACTGGGGTGCCTGCAGATTTCAGTTAGTATATTATTTTAGTTGTACGAAGGTAACATAGGCATTCATTATAAAATGCATCATAACCGAAGTTTGTTTTTCTGGTGTAGTCAACTTAAAGTGGACTGCGGGTTCTTGGAGTCTCAACAAATTATTGATTATAGCCTTCTATTGGGATTGCATTTTAGAGCTCCTGAGAATCTAAAGGCCTTAGCAGAACAGCAGGAGGGTTTAACGTCCAGTCATGGTAATTGTCCCTGGTGCTAGTGATAATGTAATTTGGCAGTTTTCTTTCATGACTTAGTGGTTGCATGTTGGTATAAATCAGGCATTCAAATCTTTTACATATTTATATTTTTTATAAATTCAATATTCTGTGGAAGATAAATTTGACACTGTGAACGCTAGGAATATGTTGCAGCATAGAAAATCTCATTGGTGATGCTCTTGATGTCAGACTGATGAAATGGTTGCTGTATGTAGAATTTTAGTATAACTGCTCGCTTGTAATAAGTATTCTTCCCAAAATCTATCACCTTGAGTCCCTACAAACAGTGAAAAAGTTCTAACAACTAATGTAAATCTTATGATTATGACAATGCCAACTCTGGATTAGGAGTCGTTTCGTTCTGGTTGAATGGCCTGTTTAGGTATGAACCTACGTGGTTGTTCTTTGATTGTACAAGCACCTAGTATTTGTACATAGATTTCATTCAAGATGTCTTTTGCCTGTCTAGAGTGAGCACCAGATTAGCTGTTTTATTGGTGTGATGTTTATAGTTTATTATACTAGCACAATTTTCAATCGACATGGGGGAATGAGACATTGCTGCTATTTTTTACGTTAGAAAAGATATAGATGCAGGTTCTTTATGGTTGTCAGTTTCACCAATAAAAAGCATAACAGCAAATCATCTCATGATTTGGTCTTCTAAATAAGTTTATCCATTTGAGATATGTATTTTTTATTGGGATCCTGGTTGCAAGCATGGAAAACTTTTTCTAAGCATACCTATTGTAGTTTCATCGTGTAATTTTTTTTCCTGCTTGTTCATTAGTTGTTTCATTTGGACTACTCAGGCTCACATAACCTTACATTTTTTTACTGTCTATTGACTTGCTTTTGAACCTAGATGCACTCAAGCAAGGGGAGCAGTTGATTATTCCTAAAGGCCTATTACTAGTTGCACATGAACCGAGTTTTGTCAACACTGCACCTGGACCTCACATCAGAGGAAATACATTGAGGGCGTACTCTATAGGTGACAAAGAAGTTGATCTTCTACTGCCTGGTACTGCAAGGTAGCTATTATGAAATCTGTTTCACTCGTATATTATACAATTATTATGGTTTTTCCCATATAAATGAGATCTTAATCTGATACCTTCACAAGGCCTTTCTTTAAAATTGCCAGTCAATTTTTGCATGATCTAGCTAACATGTGTGTATTCGTAAGGGAGTTGCCCTCGTTGGTAAATGTTGGAGAATAGATATCATCATAAAACTTTTCAAGTGACTTCATTGAATAGTGTAATCCTTATGGTTTATGTATTTTAGCTTTTATGTGTTATTACAGCCTTTATGAATAAATGATTAAGAGCAAATTTCTTGCTGCCCATGTTGTTCATACTTTAAATGAAATTTGAGCACCAGGTAAATGTATATTGTCCAACTTCTCAAGTTCAAAAGGGCTTTCATTGAGGGGGTCACTTAAAAGCTTTGATTTTTGAGTTGAAATGATTAATAACAAATATCTTGACGGACACCAGCTTCAAAACAAGTAGGATGAGATTTGCAGTTTCTCTGACCATATTAACATCCGACTCTGTTTTGCCTGTATCCATCCCTCTAACCCGCTTTCATGTATTTATCAATTTGAAGGCACCTGTTGCATTGATCGAGCAAAAGCAACCAACCGTATTGGGAACTGAAATTGAATTTTCTGTCATTCCTTTTAAACATTCTGACTGTAATATATGTTGCCTTTATGGTATGTAGTCAAGTGATCTGTAACCAAGGTTATCATCACTTTGGTGCTCAGGTTGCGGGTGCAGTTAGGAGTGAACATGCCGGCTCAAGCGATCCGCAAGCTCGTGGAGGACAAGGTGGAGACATCAGAAGTAGAGCTTTTTGAGGTGTACGACGTTGTCCTCTACATGGGAGTAATTGACATATTGCAGGAATACAACCTAAGAAAGAAACTTGAACATGCCTATAAATCAATGCAATTCGACCCTGTGACGATATCTGTAGTTGAACCAAAGTTGTACGCCCAACGTTTCATCAATTTCTTGGAGACAAAAGTTTTCCCAGAGAATCCATGAGCAATATACTTTCCCTTCTTTCTGTCCATTTTGTAATTGTTTCAAAGGAAAAGTTTTGAATGTATCATTAATGTAATTAAACTCCATATGCTTTCCTCCTCCTTGTCGGTGAATAAATTTGCATTTGCACAATCTTACTTGCATCAGTTTACCAAGTTATTCAGTTTGATTGGTAAAGCGTTAAGGAGAGGTAAAAGCACGTTCAACAGTATTTTTTTATAAAATGAGATAATCTTCTTCACATATTTACCTAGGCTTGCGTAAAAGTATTTCTCTACCTCGTTTTCAAACGGACACATTAATATTCAAAAGGTACATTTTCTTGCTCATTGAAGAAAATTTCACCCGGTTTTTTAAATTTATTCTTTCTTTTAGTTGGTTATTTTCTTCCTTAGCTACCACCTCTGGCCCTAAACAGAAGATTTAGATTGTGGTTTACTTTTGATTCTAAATATAAGATAGTAATTTACTTTATCTTTTAAATTTATAATTTTTTTCTCATAGTATTTTAGTTGATTGCACATATTCAAAGGGTTTTCATTGAGGATAGTTCTAATGCACATGGTTAGAGGATATTTTAGAAAATCACTGCTCATTAGCTAACTAAACTAATTTTATAGAAACATTGCTCTATTTATTTTAGGACAGTTGCTTCTTCTGTTTTGTATATTGCAACTATTGTGATGGATCAAAAAAGCATAAGCAAAAAAACAATCAGATAGGAATTTTTATCAAACACTATTTTAGAAAAGGATTGGTCATGCATTTGACCTGTAAGAGTGATAAGCTTCAGAAATAATCACTCCTGTGCTAGAATGATTTATGGAAAATCTTTGGGTAGTCACAGGTTTTCATTGCTTCCACAGTTTTCATTGCCTATTTAATACATAGTGGGATTGGGAAATGCCACTAGAAAAGTACAGCTATTAATCCAAGCTTTATAGATCAATAGTTAATATTTCAAATACTTTGTTGATTTATACGAAATGTAGACGCATGGATTAATTAATAAAAATCATTCTAGTAAAAGTATTTGAAATGCTATCATCATGTGATGACCATCTCATGATGGCATGCCCATATTTAAATGATTGATAAAAAAACTAAACACAATAAATAAAAACAAACACTGAATCAATTGATAGAAAACAAGCAGAATTTCTGACATATGGTAACTCACAAAAAGCTAAAGACTGAACTGATTTTCCTTTTATTTCAATCAAGCTTGATTACACTAAAAACAATGGGAATCTAAATTCAGACTACGTTAGAAAGTAGAAACCTACACTACCATCTATATATGATACAAAAATTACCCAAATAAATATTAACAACAACAAAAACTTTATCCTACTAGATGGTGAGAAATATTTGGACCACTGAATTGTATCCCTTTTGTGCTTCTACTGACTTGATCATTCTAATCATCATCCTCAAAGTTTGACAAGTGCCATACAGAGCTTGCTGCGAGCATCACGGAATGCCCAAATTTGAATAACATCTCTTTTTTTGAGTTCATCTATTGAAACTATTTTGTTCCAATTAGTTCTCAACATATACATATAACTTACTTTTCGAATGTCATTCTTATCTTTAGGCATGTTCCACAGTCTAAATTCTATTGATGTCTCTATAAGAGGAAGAGACACCCCATTTCTTTTCGGCATGTGAATCAAAGGCACAGTAATAGATTTTTGATTGCTTACATGTGCCATCTCATCATCATCATCCAAGAACCTGAAACTTTCAATTTGGTTGAAAGGAATGGAAACTCTACCGTGTTCTTTGCTTACATCTGTGCTAGACAAGAACTTCTGTATCACTCTCATGATTCTTGTTCCAACATATTCATTGATGATCTTTCTTTCGAATTCTTCTGCCAAGCTTGGCCGAGGCCGAGGCGGCGGTGGAGGATTTCGGCTACCCCGCTTGTTGTTGTTCTTCTTTATCTTAATTTCCACGGCCTCAATCCACTCTTCATTGCTCATGGTTTCTGCCAATTTCCTCTTTGGTGCATCATTCTTTCTTGAAGATTGACTGATCCCAGAGTCCAGCACGTTTTGTCCTCTTTTTGCTTCACAAAGACAAAAATAAAATCAAATGAGCTGTTACAAGAACGTTTTTATGGGTGATTCTGAATCATGTTTATAGTTCATCATTTCAAATAAAGATATTACCTTTTCTCAAATCTTTATGGCTAGCCTTTGTTTGCACATTACTTTTATCATTCATCTTTGAGGGAGATCCGATCACATGGCTGGTGATATTTTGCTCCTCATTATGTTGTCTCCTTGTCACAAATCTTAGAGAATTCTTCTTTTTTGCCACGCTATCATTGCCACCCAAGTTAGACTCAATATTCTGATAATTCTTAATTGCCGAATCATACTTTTTAGCGGCAACAGAAGCAACTAGGCTCAGCATCTCAAAAGGCTCATATTATGAAGTCTCTGTTCATTGCCTTTAAAATCTTTCATGGTCAACAGATTAGACATTGTCACTTCCTACATTTCAAACAAGAACACCCCATTTCTAGTTAAAGAGAGTTTCAGATAAGTCTAAGTTGTGAGAATGTTTTTGTTGTCTCAAATTGAAAGCAACCTATCAAAAATCATATAAAACATCAACAGCACAACGTAACATAAAAATACAGTGTTTGAGTTTTATTCATTTTTCGCCCTCCGTTCCGTTTCACAAAGTCAGCTGATGTAATAACAAGAAAGTCTTTAATCTCTAATAGTTAATTAGGAAACTAATAGTTAATTAGCGTTTCAGATTTTAAGTTTCCTGTTTTTGAAGTCTTTAATATCTCTCTCTAATATCTAAGTTGTGATAGATTTGTACTGATAGATTCTTCAGGCTTTTCTCTTTAAATAATACTATTATGTCAATAGCATAACACAAATTTAACTAATTTAAAGAATTAATAAAGTTAAATAAATTATTGGATTATGTTATATATTACATTATCTTTATGAGATATTAAAGGATTAATAAAGTTAAGTAAATTATGTGATTACATCATATATTACATATTCTTTCTGAGATATTTATGTATAGCGGTAGATTATATATGTTAGGATTACCAAGTGCCATGGTTCGAATATGACTTGACCCCTAAATCAGGGCTCCGTCATGGGACAATTGATGTCACACCTTGGCCAACAATCTCCCCTTAGCAATTGTCCTGCTGGGAATCGAACTCATGGCCTTGGCTCTAATACCAAATGTTAGGATCAAGAGCTTCCCACTAGGCTAAAAGTTATAGCTGTTAGTCAGGGTGAAACTCTATTTCCTTAACCCTTTGTAGAGCAGACACCTAAGCACCATTGTTTAACTATGACTTGGCCCCTCAATCGGGCCTCCGCTATGGGACAATTGATGACACATCTTGGTCAACAATATATACATATATATGTATATATCAGTTTATAGTAGTTAAATCAATTTAGAAAAATGATAAATATGAATATTCTATTTTTTCAAATTGATTACATCGATCTTATATTAAAAATGAGTAGTATTAATAATAATCAGTTTCGTAACTGCAATGATTAAATCATCCTAAGTTTAAGGGGGAAGGAGCTTCATCTAAGGCTTCTACCCGGTTTGCAACCAATAAACCATAACACACATAGTTTACTCCTCAAATAATTTTATTAATGAGCCATTTTCAATTTATTTTATTGGAATTAAAAAAATTGTATATAATTTTTGACTCTATCTTAAAATTCAATAACATTTCAATTTCATATCTATCTTCAATCTTTTTCGTAATATACAAATAATCAAAAAAAAAATAATGTGTAAAACACGTAAGTAACTTGTAATGTGGTTTTCCACTACATGATCTCTCTCTCTCTGTTTTTTCCCGGTAACTTGTGCACTACATGGTTTTTAAAACCTGTTCTAATTTATCAGTCACCAAAAGATATTTATTTACTATTTCTTTTTAGCATATTTAATTTTTTATTATGTTTGTGACATTTTCTCTTTTAGCATGGATTTATGAACAGTGAAATCCACCGTTATGATACCAATTAGTCACTATTATGATCGTTAGAATCGTTTTTTGTTCTTATATGGCATCAGTATAAAGGTTGAATCGTTTTTAAATGCAGCGGCAAGTCAGATTGTTCTTCTGTATGATTAAAGTTGACTGCATATCAAATGTCATAGTTGTCATCTAAACTAATTTTTTTAATTCCACAGTATGAGAATTGACCGCTTTCCTATTTAAAATTGGATAAACGCTAGGAAAAGTAACTTTTAAATGAATGTTGCCTAGAAGTTAGAAAATGTTACGTAATTTATGTTTGGATAAACGTTATAGAAATAACTTTCTATAAAAATGAAAACTCATTTAGATAAATATAGAAGATGTGACTTTTGATGGAAAATGACTTAAAAACATACTAAACTCATTAAATAATACATATATATTATTTTATATATTGTGATAAAACTTCCTAATATTATTTTATCAATCTTATCTTTAAATCCAACAACTTCCTAACTTTATTCATTTTCAATATATATATTACACGTCAAGAAAATTTATCGATAGGTTTGAGCAATTTTTTTTTACTAATCACATGTTTCTTTCTACAAGTCTTAAAATTTTTTTTACTAATCACATGTTTTTTACTAATCACATGTTTAAAATTGAAGTAAACACGTCAAGAAAAATGATGGTCAAGAAAGTTTTTTAGAAGTGATGTTACTCTACAAGTCTTAAAATTGAGCATTGTTACCCAATACCATTAAAAAAATTAACGTGGACCGTTACAAGAATATATATTATTTTCTAGAATATAAAAGATTTAAAAAAACGCAAAATTTCATCCTCAAGCTTTATAGAATATATATTATTTTCTTATGGTTTTTAATTTTTAAAGAGATAATTAATTGATGGCCACTAGATATTTGGATGAATAGCTAAAAACTGAAATGCATGCAAGAAGACGCTTTTTGATTAGTTAAAAAAGCTGTGAATTCTGTTTTTTGTTAAAAAAAATCCTGTACTACAACTGCATTCCTCTTTTCCAACAAAAGGCCGTGAGCAAAAAATTGATTAGTGGAAGATTGACTAAGATTTTGGAATATTAAAGTTTGCAATTAATTAATAATAATTTCACATAAATGTTTGCAAAAAATAAATAAATGAATAACATCATTTTTTATCCAGATGATAATTACAACATGAGCATACTTTACTAAAATTAAATAAATTACTTGATTACATCATATATCAAGTAATTTATGTATAACATTATATTATATATAATATATTAGTTTATAGCATTTAAATTAATTTGAAAGTTAAAAAATACTGATTCTTTTTTAATTTGAAAGTTAAAAAATAAAAAAAAAATAGAACCCCTTCTCCATTTAAGCTTACTATCACATCTACATCTACTCATCTTCTTTTTAATTCCTTTTAAAAAATGATGAATTTTTTAAACTTTCTAATTTGAAAGTTAAAAAAATAAAATACAAAACCCCTTACTATATATACATTTTGATATTTTGTTAGGATGAATATTTTGAAACTGTAAATAATGTTGGATACTACATAAATTATAAGTATATGATTCATTTGGTAATTGTTATTTAGTTCATAATTAAATGTACTACTTAGTTTTTTCTTAATTTTGGATAGTTTTATTATATCAATGTGTGATGAGATTCATTTTTTAATTTTTTATTCCTCACCGGTCTGATCCCGGTTTGACTCCGTTCTTATCCCTAACCCTTAACCCAATGTTTTGTCCTATCCAGTTGTAACATCCTATTTTTTATTTATTTACAGGATTTAATTTTTTTGAGAAATAATCATTTATTTAAAGGATTTATTCCTTAATTAGAAATAATACTTATGTTACTTATAAGTTGTTAAGTAATCAATTGAGTTAAAAAAGAATTTATCCAAGTACGGGACATATCAATTAAATAAATCCTAAATGATAATAAAATATTTTATAAGGGAAAAAATATACATATATATTATATGTAGAGGGGCATGTGGCCCCGTAGCAACGTTACCCAATTCTATTGAAAGAAATTAACGTTAATGATTAAAAGAATATATTATATTCTAGAGTATAAAAAAAATTTACGTTGACCATTAAAATAAAATAGATTTGGATTAGTAATAGAAATTACTTTTTCAATTGATACATGTTTATCAAATAAATATGTTAGAGGAATTTGATCTGAACTTACGAAACTTACCTTCCAAATAATAAAGAATCCTTGGTAAAGGCAAGAAGGTCAATGATGGAATTGGAGAAGGGACCAGTCTGTCAAATTCATCACAGCCCCTAAATCCTTCCTTCTTACTTCTCATATATACTTCTTTCTTTTACCAACGGCTGGTTGGATCAAGTGGTAAGCGGCTTGTTTCAGCTTAAGTAAGGTCTCGGGTTCGAGCCTTGTGTATGCAGCAGCCACCGTTGGGAGACTCACCCACCATGCCAGGTGCGCGACGCGGGTCGGGTCCGGACGTAGTCGGAGCGAAGCTCCGGTGAACCGGGCGGGCAACCGAAAAAAAAAATATATACTTCTTTCATGTGGGCCCATACACATCCAAAAGCCCAATAGTTATGATCCCTTCAAATCATTCACAGCCCGTTTGGTTTAAAGAATTTGTTGGAGTTGGATGGAATGGAAGAGAATGGAATGGAACGGAAAAATTTTTAAGGTATGCTGTTTGGTTGGCATTGGAATGGAATTGGATGGTACTGAGTTGGCACTGGAATGGAAAATAGGTTGATGGGAAAATTTTCACAACATCTTCACCTCATTCGAATGAGAGGCGAAGATGTGGCTTTTCTCCGTCGTCTTCTTCGTTTCTTCTCTGTCGTCTTCTTCGTTTTTCCGATGATGTTGATTTGTTCTCGGCGATGTTTGCTTGTTCTCCGGTGATGTTTGTATGTTTGCTCGTCTTTAGATGCGCTCGTCGTCTTCTCCATCGTCTTCTTCATCATCCTCTGTTCATCTTTTCTTCGTCGCCGGGAATGCTGCTACAACACACGAATATTGTTGTCAAATTCGTCTTTTAGTAGGAAGCAGTGTGTCCTCTGTTCTCTGTTCCGGTCAAATTTGTCTTCAACACACGAATATATGCTGCTTCTTCGTCGTCCTCTATCCTTTATTCTGGTCAAATTCGTCTTTTTTCCTTCCGATGGAATTTGGCTTCCCACCATTTTAGGTGGGAAGCGAGGTTCCCAAGTACGCATGAAAATGGGTTCCCACGGGAACCCATTTTCTAATTCAAACGTCAAACCAAACAGACGCCGCCGCTGAAAAATGTAGATTTTTCTATTCCATCGCTCAATTTGCAGCGAACCAAACGGGGGTCAGTTGTTATGAATTTACTTCCAATGTAGTGAATTCCCTTGAACATCACCATCTATCTTAATAGTTCACCTTACTGTAAAAACCTTCTAACGAATATTTTCACACATTCGTAGCGATAAGAATAGAATCACTTTTGAATTCAAATTTGATTATTTTAATTAATTTATAAGTTTATAGTTTAAAGCTTTAATTAATATTAAATATTACAATATAAATATAGAGTTAAACCTATAGTAATATATGGTTAAATCTTTTCTAGTTTCTGGAATTTTAGCCCCGATTAATAACGCACAAGAAAAACTTTCTAGTTGTGAATAGGGAATAGAACCAATGGGTGATGCTTGGTTACAGTTTTGAATCCTTTACTATATGTTTACTCTAGTTTTTTTGTTGTTATAAAATTATTTAGGTGATTTCAATATTACCCATTTAGCCTCACTAAATTTCTAACATCATATTAATTTATACTATCTCAAGTCTCACAGCACTTATTAATGTATATACAGCACTTATTAATTAGTAATTAATTACTCTAGAATAGCATTTCAATATTACCCATTCAGCGTTTGACTTGAGGCAAGTTTGGCTCCTAGGTGTTTTTTTTACAAAAGCTATTCTAGAGACAAAATCTAGATTTGAAACCTAGGTTTTGAAAAAACTATTTTCTTCTCAGATAACACACTCTCTCTCCTAATAAATTTTATCTTTCTTCTTTCCTACTAACTTTTTGCCTCGAATTTCGTAAAAGCCAATAACTTCCCGAACATAATCATCTTCTCAAAACCTAAGTTTTACTTTAGAATCCATAAAAGTTATTATCTCAAAATCTATTTTTCAAAAACTAGATTTTCCCTCGAACTCTATAAAAGGCTATTCTCCATCGGACTATCAAACTAGCTTTTAATATCCAGAGGAACTTCAATTGTAATAATACCAGCTCCATCCTCTAAGTTATACAAATCCAATAATTAACACAATTTTTTAAGCATTCAATTAGCTAAAGACAATATGTTTTGCATAGAAGGGAGTTTAATAAGGCTAGTAAGTGGCACATATTTACATAAAGATCTCACATCAATTTTATATTGTTTCCGGTGTAGATCCTAACCCAATTCAATTATCATAAAACATACAGCAATCACACTTGGAAAAACTAGATGAACTCAGTTCAGCAAATTTACCAAGCTTCTTGTCATTTTTGTTCTGGAAAACTTTTCCGTATTGAATGCTATTGTTTAGTTAAAAGGAAACGTCAAATTTACAGTAGTAAAACAAATTATTCGGGTTAAGGTGAAAATTTTTTATAGAAGTTTTTTCCCGAAGACAACATTCTTCTAGAAGTTTTTTAGAATTAATGTTGCTCAGGAAGTCTTAAAATTGAGTAATGTTACCCAATTCTATTTAAAAAGAAATTAACGTTGACCGTTCCTGATATTGATTGTTAATATTTTTTAATCATTTAAAAGTTGGGTTGGCATAGTAAAGTAATCCAATGTATTCAGAAAATGTTAAGTAACTTATAACGTGGTTTTCCATTACATAGTTTCTTTCTTTGTGTTTTTTCCCGTAATTTGTAATATGATTTGTTAAAACCTGTTCTAATTTATCAATCACCAAAAGATATTTACTATTTCTTTTTAGCATATTCAATTTTGTTTATGATGTTTGTGACATTTTTCCTTTTAGCATGCATTTATGAATAATGAAGTCCACCGTTGTGAAACAATTAGTCACTACTACAACTGTTATGATCGTAACGATTGATTCGGGGTTGTGTTGTGATCATAAATTGGATTTGATTTTTTTTTTTAATTTCTTCTATATAAAGTTGCAAAAACAACTTTTTGATTAGCTATCGACTAAGTTACTCATGTATTTTTAAACCGTTTTGAACTTGAGATTAGTCTCTTTGTTAAAGTTTATAGTGTAAAGTTTTTTTTTTAAATTCTTAAAAAAAATACGCTTTATGAATTTCGAACGTTTATTGTCTTCCTTATCAGGATGAGAGCATTAGCTTGTTCAATGCACAAGAAGATCTTTTGCATGCTTTGCGAGATTGCACCATTGCTTCTAGATGCTGGGAACACATTATTCCTCCTCAGCTCTCCGAGGATGTTTCCTAGCGGTAAACGAGCCTCTTCACTGGATAGAATGGAATCTGCATAGGGCGACTAGTACTGGGTCATCCTTGGCGAGTCTGGTTCGCTGTTATCTGTCGGCAGATTTGGCTAAACAGGAATGCGCAAGTCTTCCAAAACAGCGCTATAGGCTTCAAACAAATCATTGCTCAGGCACGTGCAGTTCTTGATTGTTCGACTCAGGGGCAAAGCAACAACGAAGTATCCTCTCAAACGTATGGCACGTGGCAACCTCCATACGTTGGCTGCGTCAAGATACTAATCAACATTCAAAGGAGTTAGCCTGCGCCGGGATAGCTCGGGATCATGATGGCGTAATGATGGATGGATTCATGTTCAGAATGGCGAAAGGGACGAGTCTCCACGCCGAACTGTGGGCTGTGCTTTGGGGTCTCAAACGAGCATGGGATCTTCAATGGAGAAGAGTAGTTGTTGAAACAGACTGTAGAGAGATAATAGAGATCCTGGACAGGGGATGGTCAGAAGAACATCAGGAGGAAGATTTGTTAAATGAAGTTCAGTGTTGGCTTGGAAAA
>JANTPZ010094635.1:0-14684 GCA_025593235.1 Vachellia pachyceras
CTCAAATCAATTTGGTGAATTCCAGAAACAAAACAATGTAGGCAGCTAAGCTAAGGAAACTTTTCATGCCTGAAACAATGAGACGGACTTAATTCTTGCCATTGTTAATCATTTTAAGTATGGTCCGTGTAAAAGGGGCTTTTAGTTTCATTTATATGAACGTGAACTTTTGGCATAATGGTAAACATCTTGATCCACGCAAAGACCTAAGAAAATTAGTGGCAAGAAAGTAACATTGAACTTTTTTCTTTTAACTCAATAAGGTTGGATTTTAGACTAAAGCCCGTGTATGTTACCCAATCATGAGCTCCACGAGCCTCCTTCAGACCATATGTGAGACCTGAACATATTCCAGCAGCCAAACCTGCATGTTGGGAAAAGGATCTGTCAAGGTTCAGAATAGCCCAATCATCAACATCATAAGCGTGTGAAGCTCTCAGATATAGATTTAATATGTTTCGAAACTATTTATTTTACACACAAATGAACACATTTAAAGTTATTGTAATGTAATTTCAACGTTTAAAGAAAAATTGTATTATAGGTTGAGAAAGCATATCGTTACCCCATTGTAGGGACTCTTTTCCTGTATTTTTCACCTGATCAGAAGAACAAAGGAAGCACTGATTAGCAGGAATTCCACGATAAAGAAAAACATGAGAGAAGAGTTAACTATTTATAGTGTAGCATTTGAAACTTCAACGTTATAAACGTTATAAGTTTATGTAAAATCTCACCATGGCCTCAAGAGATTTACCGCTGGTCTCTCCTGCATTTACAAAACAAAGGTGCACACAACAATATTTTCAAACTCGTCAAAAGGAATACAAGATGACATCATATAACACAAAAAAACTCCTGTCTAAGATACCTCTGAGACCAGGAAGGCGATTTTTATTGGCACCAGGCAGTACTTCTGGTGGTAGACCGTCATTATTATCTAGCCCAACACCTAAAAATCATGCAGACATGTAGCAAATATAAATTCTCTCCGTTATCATGGATAATATAATAAAATCTTTAAGAGAAAGTGTGATGAGGAATCATCAGAGAACCTTCTATGGCCGTAAAATAAGCTTCGCGAGACACTGCTTGGGCGGCTCCTATCTGGTAAACACGCATCCACACACACACAGAGCAAGAGTAAATTAAACTATCATTTTTCTTTTTCGGGCGGAAGAGTTATATATAGCATTTGAGATCCTACATTCAATTGATTTAAATCCTTAAAATAAAATCATAATTATTCTAAATAGTCCTCATGATGACACCAAGATCGGCCATTCTTAGTTTAGATAAATTGATTTCTAGTGGTATCCCATGTGAGGGGCCCAACTGCATGAACAAACAATTTTCTTTCAGTTGAAGAAATAAATACGTTTGAGGACCTTAACGGTACGTAATGATGTAGTAAAAGGGAAAGAGGTGGAGGTTACCCCAGCGGCTTTGACGACGCTCTCAGCAATGCGATTGAGAAGAGGGTGGCCGAGGTCGAAGAAACCCCCTTTGTCAAAGCTTCGAAGCTCATCCAGCAAAGAACGTGTTTCCAAGTTACTGTTCATATTCTTTAGCCTTTTTGAAGCTCACGATCAAAATTCTGTGGTACAACACCAAATGTTCTCAGTCTCTACCATGTGATCCTGAGAAACAAGTAGGAGGAGGAAAGCGAGCAAGGATGGGGGAGAAGAAGGAAACAAGAGAGGTGGATGAAGGCTGGCATTGAGGACACGCGTGCTTAGGTGATCACACGTGGCAGTGCCAAAACGACGAAGATGCGAAATCCACGGTTACGATCGGTTGCAACGGATTTGCTACGGTCTCATGGAAGCTGTCAAAATTCCCCGACCTTCATTCCTCATTCATAATAGCGCACAAGTTTCTCAATATTCAAGGATGAACGTTCTAACTAATTTCTCACACTAATTTCTCTAAGATTCTATTAAAAAATATATAATATTCCTTTTTCATTATAAATATAAGCTTCGGTTTGTTTGTAATAAAATTTACACTGAGAGCTTATATTTAGAATTCTAAGAATAGGACTTCAATGTCTTTGAAAACATTATTTTACTCTAAAGATAATAGAATAAATGATATTAAATGCTACTTCAAAATTAAAAAAATAAAACAAACCTGATAGACACTTACCGGTCTAATAGTACTTCAATGAGAGTGTTTAGATTAACTTATTTTAGATGATATTATAGAGTTTTAGATAAATATGTAAAATAAATTTTATTTTAAGAATGATTTTAACGGTTTCAAACAAACACTAATAGTGACTACTATTATTTGAGTTTATAAGATAATGAGTAGAGTTTATAAGTAAAAAGTATCTATATCAAACTTTAATAGGTTATTCTTCTGTATAGCGTCTTCCAACCAGTCACTTTCCGAGGTTACATGTTTAGAGTTTTAAAGACACTTTTTTTTCAATGAAAATTCAAAATTTTTTTAATGAAATGAAAACTCAAACATTAATTTATGGCGCACGAGGGAACAGTTCCTTTTGCTATTCTTATCCCTTTGATAAGTATCATGTTGCCAAAAATATTTGAAATAGGATCGATAATACGAGTTGGACACACAGATTCAACCTGTAAATCGATGTGGGTTTGGATAGGCAAATGCCAGCTCGTTTAATCTGTTTTTTTAAAAAAATTTAAAAAATAATTTATTTTATATTTTTTACCTTTTTCATATATATATATTTTTACAAAATATGATAAATAATACCTAATACACTCAAAAATGGTATAACATATTTATTTTTTATATCAATTTTTCTAGAATACTATATTTAAAATTACAACAAAATATTAATACTTATATTTTTTGAAAAACTTAAAAAAAGTCATTATAAAATTTTATTAGTATGAGTGGAAAAGAGAATTAGGATTAGAGAAAAAGGAAGTTTATTTCAAAAAAATTTCAGCGATTTCACAGGCTGCAACTAATAGGCTCAGGCTACAATTTAGCAGGTTGTTGACGGTTTGACTCACCTAGTCTGTCAATCCGTGCTAGTTAACCCTTGTTCCCAACCCTATCTTGAATGGGCAACTACAACTCAATATTAATAAGGTGTTTGTTGTCTTAACAATAATGGGCTTGTTTGGAGAAGCGTTTGCCTTCTCCAAGCGCACGTTCAACAATATTTTTTCGTAAAATGAGATAACCTCCTTCACATATTTCTCTAAACTTGTGAAAAGTATTTATCTACTGCGTTCCCAAACGGACACAATTTTAAAATTGGATTTGCAGGATTCTCTGGCTGCCACCGGATTTTTTGTTTAAAAATAATGATGACATGAGGAGAGAACACCGACAGGAGAGAATCCAACCTCATGTGCAAGCTAACAAAAATTCATTAAAAACTCTAAATTTATAAAATCAAAAACTCTAAATTTATAAAATGAGAAGTTTATAAACACCCTAAACGTATGTTTAACCGTATTTTACTAAACACGATAATCTTTTTCATATTTCTACCTTATAATTGATAAAAGCACTTTTTCACTGTTTAACATTATAATTTTCAACAAAAATTAACTTGAAACAATATTATTGATCGAAAATTTTGGAAATCGAAAGGGAAGAAGGACCAAAACAAAACAGAACAATACACAGTGACGTACTCACTGCTAGAGAGAGAGAGTGATTTATCCGACACACCTTAATATCTCCGCCTCCTTACTAATTCCCAACGGACGACTGGGCGAGCAAAGGTCCGACGCATTCACTCCATCTGTCCATCATCTTCCTTCAATCCGTCCACCTCTTTCCTAGTATAAGTTTCTCTTATCTCTTCATTTCGCCATTACCATCTTTCTCTTCCTCCAAAATGCAGTCCTCACTCTCACTCTCTTTCTCCCCAACCTCCTCTGCTCCCACCGTTTCCAGGTCGCACTACGTCTCCAACTCTGTTCCTCTCACTGCAGCTACGCCTTTGAATCTTCCATTCTGCGGTGTAAGGCGCGAGGCATTTGGTCTCACCTCACTCAAGCGCTACAATGCGCACCAGAGAATCCAGCTTCCTTGCCGTAGAGTTCCCATGAAAGTTTCCTCGGCCTGGGTCAACAATGGTGGTCCTCCAAATTCATTCAATTACGATTTGTTGATTATTGGAGCTGGCGTTGGTGGGCACGGGGCTGCGCTTCACGCCGTCGAGAAGGTACCCTGCCTGTTTTGCATTAATTGATGAAGAAAAGCTTCGCTGGTGATTGCCAATTATGGTCTCAGTTGAAGTAGATAGAACATAATTAAGCACACATTTTGGCTTTAAAGTTGATTTGGATATTAGAAGTTGACATTTTTCTACTTTGCTAATGTTTGAATGAAGTCCCGCTTGGATCACGTAAATATATTTTAAATGTTGCCTCAACTGGTTAATTGCCCTCGACTTGAACAGTTGAACTGATTCCACTATCCACAGTTGTATACCCGTGTTAAATGAAGTTCTGTAGAGTTGAAATATGAGGAATTTTTATTTTTCTTTTGCTGTTAGTGTATTGATTGAGCCATCTGTTTGATATTGCAGTACGTATATGAGTAACTTGGATGTGTGTTTGTGGGCGTTTTCCTTGAAATTTAGGTGCGATTTAAGGTTCTGTTTCTTCTATTTATATTTTAATATGAGATTGTTGTTACTGAATGCTTATTATTTCTTCTATGTATTTTTTAATATGAGATTGTTGTTCCTGAATGCTTATTACTACTTTATTTAATATTTTATTGTGAATTTGTGTCTGCTAAGTAAGTTAAAAGACAGTGTGCTTTTTGCACTGAGCGTGTGGATTAGTCTGTAAGAAAATAAGTCTTCAGATTTATGTCTCTGAGAGAACACATTGACTGCAGGGCTTGAAAACAGCCATTGTAGAGGGCGATGTGATGGGAGGGACATGTGTAAACAGAGGCTGTGTTCCTTCTAAAGCTCTTCTGGCTGTAAGTGGACGTATGCGGGAACTACAGAATGATCATCACTTAAAGTCGTTGGGCTTGCAGGCAAGACTATTTTCTAATTGAGTGTGTGTATCTACTTAATTAAACTCTGATATTTCCATGATTATTGCTGCAACGTAATGCAAAAGATACTTCATTGCATGATAAGGGATTTCAGCTCCTTGGTTAATTTTCTTTTCTGGCCTTTTCTTATTTTAGGTTTCTGGAGCTGGATATGACAGGCAAGCTGTTGCTGACCATGCTAATAATCTTGCTTCAAAAATTCGTGGTAATTTGACCAATTCATTAAAAGCACTTGGAGTAGACATACTCACAGGTTTTGGAACCGTTTTGGTAAGTGATATATTATGCTGTGTGGGAGAATGAACTATTATTTTACTCGCCAAAGCTTGACTTTTGACTCTTGGTCATGAAATTGCAAAGAAATTTTGAACAATTCTTTTTCCCATCTTGTATATGAATTCGTGCAGGGACCTCATAAGGTGAGAGTTGGCTCTTCCAACAACATAGTAACTGCAAAAGATATAATAATTGCAACTGGGTCTGTTCCTTACGTTCCCAAGGGCATTGAAGTTGATGGTACACGTTTATCTTTTCTCTTCCTCCTGAAAGAAATTGACATATTGTTCAATTTGTTAGTTCGCTGGCCCTTTATATTTATCATGGGGAGCCCTTCTCAGACTTTCCATTCCAATCTGTGATTTCTGCTTCTTTATAAAGATATTAATGATTAATTACCTGCAGGGAAGACTGTGATTACCAGTGACCATGCGCTCAAACTTGAGTTTGTTCCTGACTGGATAGCAATTGTAGGAAGTGGTTATATTGGACTCGAATTTAGTGATGTGTATACAGCTCTTGGAAGTGAGGTACTACCCCTTTATGACACTGGATTGTTCCATCTCCATTAAGTTTTCTTCATGGCAAATAATTATAAATAATTGATAGATGATTCCTGATGTTATTATTATGACAGAAAAATGTATTTCAATGTCAAATCATATATTTTTTTATAATATCTAACGATGCAAGAAAGATCATTTATTCATTTGCAAAATGAAGCCATTGCAGAGGAAATATCGTAAGGAATAATGGGATTCTGCAGGTTACTTTTATCGAAGCTTTAGATCAGCTTATGCCTGGATTTGATCCTGAAATTGGCAAGTTGGCTCAGAGGGTTCTCATAACCCCACGGAAAATTGACTATCATACTGGAGTTTTTGCATCCAAGGTGACCACATCTTATAAATGATTTGATTAAATATTTGCTGGATGGCTATTTTGACAAGAAGCTCTCCGTGTTTTTTTTTTTTTTGCCCTTTTCTACAGATCACTCCTGCAAGGGATGGAAAACCTGTCATCATTGAACTCATTGATGCAAAAACCAAGAAATTGAAGGATAACTTGGAGGTAACTTGATTCTCATACTAACGCTCGGCTTCAAATTTTCTACCCGCAACAGAGGAAAAGTTTTGAAATTGTTAGACTCGGCAACACATGTGAGCACTATGAGAGTATTAGGGGAAAACAAGCACACACAAAATTACCTAGGTTCAATATTTGCAGTTGCTTTTGATAAAATGTTTTCCTGCTCTCCATGCAGCCTACAATAAACTGAGTGAGGCAAGCAAGTCAACTCCCATTGACTGATGCATAGTTTGACTCTGCTCCTCAACAACCCCTCCCCCTTCCCCCAAAAATAAATAAATGAATAAAAATAATAGCGATAACAATACTTACAATGGCGCAATTGGTGCTGCTAAGCTCAAGAGACTTGTGGCTTCTGTTTTCTTACTGAGAATAGTATCAGACTATCAGTTGAAGTTTTTGTTTTCGGTTACAATCATTAAACATTTACAGCACCAGGTTTTACAGGTGTGTGGAATGTTCCAAGAGTTTTCAGTATCAAAACACTGACAAATCTTGTATCCCTTTTGTTTTGTCACATATTCAATCACTTGGACTCATCTCAATTCTCAAGTTATTATGTTACTTTGCTTCAGGTGGATGCTGCACTAATAGCAACTGGAAGGGCTCCATTCACAAGTGGTCTTGGCTTAGAGAATGTTTGTTTATCCAATGGCTTCAAAGTGTAATTTTTCCCCTAAAGGAAGTAATTGCATGGTTGACTTTTTTTTTTTGGTTTTGCAGATTGATGTTACAATTCATCGTGGTTTTGTTCCTGTGGATGAGCGGATGCGAGTAATTGATACAAATGGCAATCTGGTTTGTTTCAAATCTCTCTCTCACAAACCATACATCTTCGGCTTATATCTCTTGTTACTGAAATAAAATATGGAATGACAGGTTCCTCATTTGTACTGTATTGGCGATGCAAATGGCAAGATGATGCTCGCTCATGCTGCCAGTGCACAAGGAATTTCAGGTAAGTGGCAACTTACAAATTTCTAATATTGGAGTATTTTGCTTCCATTTTTACGAATGAAAATTTTCTTGACAGTGGTTGAACAAGTCACTGGAAGAGATCATGTACTCAATCACCTAAGTATTCCAGCCGCTTGTTTCACTCATCCTGAAATGAGCATGGTTGGATTGACAGAGGTAGCCTTATATCTGAACCTTCTTGTGTCTTATGCTTTATTCTACACTCTTAAACCATTGAATTTTTTTTTTTTTTAATTGCTTCAAGTTCACTCTACAGTTAACCAACGTCTGTATCCTTCTGCTATCCCGCCCTTTTCTCATATTTTAGTTACATTTTTAAATATCTTCTATTGGTCTTTCAACCACATGAACTCGTGAATTGTGACCAAACAAAATTTTCAGCCTCAAGCAAGGGAGAAAGCTGCAAAAGAGGGCTTTGAAGTTAGTGTTTCTAAAACAAGTTTTAAAGCTAACACGAAAGCCCTGGCAGAAAATGAAGGGGAGGGACTTGCCAAGGTTATATTTCTGCATCTTTTTCCTTAAACGTTGTTCGTACACAGAAGATTATGTGAGTTTCTTAACATAAAAGTTGCTCAAGCGGTATCGCAAAGTAATTTGGTTTTGACAGCTGGGATTCCTGATTAACTTGTTCAATAACACTTCTATCCTTTCTAGTTGATTGCATTTATTTACTTGCTTCTCGCCATCTTATGGGTTGCTAACTGCTTTACACTGTTTTTCATGCAGTTGATATACAGACCTGACACTGGAGAGATACTAGGGGTTCATATTTTTGGACTGCATGCTGCAGATCTCATCCATGAAGCCTCCAATGCAATAGCATTAGGGACACGTGTTCAGGTAAAATTTTGTGTGCGCTTTGCGTTTAATTATAGACAACCACATGAGTTCCGCTGGCACCAAGTTTTTTTTCTTTCCTCGTCCACGTTTGTCAAAAAATTTACTTATTAGTAGACAAAGCCGTCTTTTTCTGTCAATGAAATTTCAAATTTTTGTGGTATAATACAGGACATAAAGTTTGCGGTTCATGCACATCCAACTCTGTCTGAGGTGCTTGACGAACTATTTAAATCAGCAAAGGTGAGCTGTCCAAAAGAAAACCTTGAAACTAATCATACTGATCAAAACCATTGTTGCCCACCGATTATTTTATCTAGATGGTGTGATAACTATGACATAAGCATGTACTTATCAGTGCCAACTTGGGCGTAGTTTTCTGTTTTATTTAAACTTCCAGGAAAGAACAGTCAAAACGCTGAATAAATGCACACAAACGTACTGTTAAACGCAATTACTTTATTTTGTTATGTGCATTAATATGTGCCCTCTTGAATTTGAGGCAGGTTAAAGAACAAGCATCCAGCCCAGCAAGCGAACTAGTTGCTGTCTAATCTAAAGTGTAAAATTTTGACTAAATTAGCTTGTATTATTGTGAGTTTCCTAGATTTTACAAGCTTGTAAATAGGACCTTGAGGGAGCCCGCCAGTGGTCCAAAAATCGATATTACTTGTATTGATGTCGTTGTTGAAAGTTTAGATCATCATCACGTCCTTGAAAGTTTAGTTCCAAAGCGGAGTGCTTGAGTCTTGTAAATTCCCAAGAGGTTTTCTTTGCTTTTCTTTTCTTTTTAGGCGGTTCAGGTCTTCATCGATTGGGTGGAGACCATAAATTTGATCACCTGATGTGATACTGATCAAACATCCTTCAACATTATTGATTAGGCGGAATCCTTTTTTTAATGACAATTAGGCTAAATGCTTTTGTATATAGGGTGGTGCGTTTCTTTGAATTTTATGTAAAGGGAAGTTAATTATTATACATTTTTTTTGTTAGAAATGCATAAGATTGGGTTGGTAACTATCACATATTGAATCAAACTCCACCTTGTTGTAAAAAGTTGTAGAAAGGCGGTATCGTATTTTTGACCAATTTGTAATCTTTTTTAATTAACAGATCCTCTTCCATTCCTTTTTTGAGGTCGCAGAAGCTTAGAAGTTGACATGCTCAACAGAATATGTTGGAATTAATTATTGATATTGATACGCTCTTTTATCTGCACAACCTTACCATTTGTTGAATGCAAAAATACGATCAGGTTGTACTGTAGTTCACTTCAATGAAGTCAATTTCATTTTATCAACCAATATCAATATCAATATTCAATACACATATCCCATTCCATGGATGCTCTGGATTCCAACAAAGAATTGCTTCTCCAATCATGACCAATCAAGTTGAAATATTTTACATGAAATATTGTGAATTTTTCTTCTACATGAAATATTTCCCTCCCAGAAGTTTCCTTTGTTTTGGATGAGTATTTACTCTCAGAAGTTAAACATTTTCTTACAAACCTTGAAAAATGCGCCACATAGTCATGTTTTCTAAATTCTACCTAATTAGACTTGCATGATTAAGTATGATTCAGTGATCTAAAATTTAGATGGTAGGAGTGGAGTGATAACCATTTCTCTTTAATGTCGTGACTAACAGAATCAAGAACTAGAACCTTTTGTATAAGGGTCTTCCACAGAAACCAGAAAAAATTCAACAAGAGCGTACTAGTAAAGTTAAATTAAACACAAAAAATACCATCAAATAAATAATTCAAGAAGATATTCCAAGCTATCCCGGAATTACTAATAGTTCAGTCTGAACGTACACGCTTTACTCTTCCTCAGTGGCGGCTTCAGCACTCTTGTTATTGTGCTTCCTCGCGTACCTCTGGTTCCTCAGGAACTTGGGATCCATCTACAAGAATTTCCAATATTAAGCTATAGCTTAAACAACAACAAAAACCAGATAATAAGGACAGATCGCTGGAGAATGGAAAATGGCAATACCCCTTTGGTAGAAGTGTGGCGGTGCCTTTTAGGCTTTTTGATGCCATTCTTGTGGGCCTTGTATGACTGGTTGTGAGCCGTGTGGTTCTTCGACTTCGCCATTGCTGTGATCAAAACAAGACAACAAAACGAAACATTAAGCGATGATAAATGCAAGTAAGAGCATGAAGAATATGCAACAGAGCTAATACACACCCTCGAGCAAGGTGATCGGTGAGTTACGGATCGGCTACGGTTTCCGGCAGAACAGAGAAATGAGATAGTTATACGGCCCACTTATATATGACCGTGAAATGAAGCCCTAAAAGGCATTTGTCCACTCATTGGCGATAATACCCATGATAGATAAAAATGAGAACCTGGGTTTGCATGCTTAACAGGGCCAAAATTTGTAAATTTGGAGAATAAATTTTTATTTTTTAAGTAAATCCTTTATATATACATGGATGTATATATCTCTAAAATTAAAACTGGTTTATAATTATACTACTCACTGTACCACGTTGGGAAAATAACGATGTAGCTTAGATTAAGAGAATGCCTCATTCTGGTAAAATTATTTTATATATAACTTTAGGAACTTAAGATTTTAGTCCTTATAATGTGTATCAATTTTGAAATAGGCATCGTGATTTGAATTTTTTTTAATCCATTCATATAAAGCACTAGTTAGTAAGTTAATCTCCAAAATTTCAAGTCGTTTCCAAATGAGTCCTTATGATGCCAACTCACAAACGGGACATGGCACGTAAATCTTTCTCCCCCAAAAAATTACAAAAATAAAAAGGACTCGATAAACACAGACACGTAGCTACGGTATTTGTTTGTGATAATGTTTGGAAAAGTCAAACGTACGTTCAACATTATTTTTTCATAAAACGAGATAATCCCTTTCACATATTTACTTTAATTTACGTAAAAGTGCCTCTTTACCGCGTTCCCAAACGGATGATAAACTTTATAAATCACCTCCCTGTTTAGCATTGTCTGCTATCCTCCATTGCTCAAAGCTGTCGCTGTCTTGAATTGGCTGTTACTGGATGTTAGTAATTAAGCCGATCTCCATGGTTACGTGACAGTGATAAGTCAAAGGAACTTATCAAATCTAATTCGTATGCTTAATGTAAAGACTAATTGAAACTCCACCGGGCGGGCAACAAAAAAAAGAGTGTGGAATAGAGAAGGATCCTTTGTTAGATTTAATTAACCAAGGAGAAGGACATCATTAAATAAAAATACATGTACTTTAGCCCCAGTCTACAATATAACTCATTTTTAGATTAATTGTTTGATCCACAATATAACTTACTTTAAAAGTAATTAAAGCTTATTTATTAATTTTACAATTGTAATTAACGCCTATACGTTATTATTTATATTTTCTTTTGCCTTAAAAATCTTATTTAATATATAGATAGAGTTGAAAGTTTTCTCAATTTAAGACTGATTGATTTAATAAGTTCACTTATATATATATATATAACTTAAATATATTGTCGAGGGAAGGGAGAATTAAATTTTACATGTAATTGTATCTCAAAAGTTTAATCCCACCCAGAGGTGCCCATGTGTCACGGGGTCATTACCCTCTCCCCCAAAAGAGTTCTTGTGAGGGTGTGCAACGCACCCGTTTATATAGCCCAGCACCCTCCCGAGCCTCTCCGATGTGGGACTTTGACATTCTCCCCCAACCAATCCGCGAGCGACCTCGCCGCGGGGCCCACCGGCAACCTTGCCGGCGTCCGGAGGGTCGGTCTCAGGGCTGGCTCTGATATCACTTGTCACGGGGCCATTACCCTCTCCCCCAAAAGAGCTCTTGTAAGGGTGTGCAGCGCACCCTTTTATATAGCCCAGCACCCTCCCGAACCTCTCCGATGTGGGACTTTGACACATGGTATTACTTCACGTTCATGGCGATAACTCACCTATGACGCGTACCTACCAATGGAATGTGCACATCTGGAATTTGTGCTGAATAACTGGTTCTTCCGGTCAACGATCTCAGGATTCATGTTCAGGTTCAGCTCCCAACATGTTCAGGCCCACTTGCCACACCGGTAACCAGTATTCAGTGCGTTCGTACTTTTTTTTTTAAACAAGTAGCATTTGTGCGTTGACACCACCACAATTATATATATATATATATATATATATTATTATATTTAAAAACGCTTGCAAGAAACGAGCCTCAAACGGGAAAATTATTTTTTTTTCTAGTTCTCGGCTTCTCGTTTTCTTGGTCTCTCAATTGATTCTGTTTTTTTTTTCCCGTCCCTCCTCCTTGTCTCAATTAGATCTCTCTGAATTTTATCCTTTTGTTTTGCCGGCTGGATTTTGTCACGGCGGCATCCTTCTTTCTGATCGAAGTGTTTCGGTAGGAACTTTTTGCACTTTTGGGTGTGAAACTGTGAATTTCGAAGCTTCTCGAAGAAGAAAAAAATGTTTCTTGTTGATTGGTTTTATGGAATTCTTGCATCTCTTGGTCTCTGGCAAAAGGAGGCGAAGATCTTATTTTTAGGGCTTGATAATGCTGGAAAGACTACCTTGCTTCACATGCTGAAAGATGAGGTTGTATTTTATTGTGTAATTATTGTTGATTTATGGTTTATCTCGCTTCGAACTGCCCTTATGTTCTTAGCGTTTCCCACCCACTGAGGGCCCTCATTCAGTACATCGCACTTGTACACGCTTCTAATTTTGATTCCGTTGTTTCACAACTTTTTTATATTCTCATTCAGGCTCCAAAATTAGGGTTGATCTTTTGGTTTTTAACCTTCCATTGTACAGAGATTAGTTCAGCATCAGCCAACTCAATATCCGACTTCGGAGGAGTTGAGTATCGGGAAGATCAAATTTAAGGCCTTTGATTTGGGTGGTCACCAGATTGCTCGCAGAGTCTGGAGAGACTATTACGCTCAGGTGTATTTCTTATAAGCTCAGTTAGTCTTTTATTTATCCGTGTTATGTTAGACGCAAATACTGTTGTCCCAAACTCTATCTCCTGACTATTTAACACTCTAATTGTGATCGATGCATTTGCTGGATAGGCATTAGAATGGCCAAATTGGGAATATCAAATATGAATGCATGTGATTTGCATAGATTGGTTCATCTGAGCTCGTCTCTCTGCCGTTTCTAGGATACGCTATCCTTTCTCGTAATTACTTCAAATGTCTGGGCAAGAGCCCTAGTTTGCCGCCATTTTCATTCAATCACCCCGCCGCCCCCGCCCTGCGGAGGGCCGCGGGGACTCACTATGCGGGGAGCCGATCCTAATTGCATTCACAAAGTGGCATTTCGGGCTGGGCCTTCGACATGTCAGAGTTTTTATCTAATTAGATGTGAGCTAACATTGGGAAAGTCATGTTTCCTGATTTAGCTGTAAATAATCCACTCTTGGGAAACTGTGATGTTCTATTATATCTTGATTACTGTGCTAACAGCTAGAAAAGCTGTATGGACTTCATTTTACAATGAAGGAGGAAATGTGGACAAGCGTTGAATTCTGTGGGCGATTGAGAATGTCATGTTCATTCGACATATCTATGCTTTTTTTTTTTTGGGTCCATATCGGTGACACATGTTATACCAGCCAGAAAATATAAATTTCACAGTTTATTTTCTATAGCTGTCACATACTCACATAACATGATGATTTTAATTACCAGTTTATCTTTTATTTGTTGTGTCATTTATTAGATATTGATGCCTTTTTTGAGTGAAAATGGGGGATAGCATTACTCAGTGAAGATTACAAAACAGCCATGGTAATAGCAAGACCAGGCTAAAACAATCATGTGCACAAAATTACATATAGTAGAAACAAAAAAGAGAGAGAAATGAATCAAGTGATTCTGTTTTCCAGATATCGATTTCTTTTATTAGTATATGGTGTTTTATGTTCTCTGTTGTGCATAGCATTTTGGCAGCTTGTATCATGGGCTCAAACTCCGTCGATATCTTTTTTTTCTGTACAATGACAGATACTTATTGTCTTTGTGACGTTTTCACGTAGGTTGATGCTGTGGTCTACCTGGTAGACGCGTATGACAAGGATAGATTTGCTGAATCAAAGAGGGAGCTAGATGCCCTTCTTTCTGATGAGTCCTTATCAAATGTACCTTTCCTTATCTTGGGAAACAAAATTGACTTGCCTTATGCTGCGTCAGAGGACGAGCTTCGATATCACATGGGGCTCACAAACTTCACCACAGGCAAGGGCAAGGTCAACTTGGCCGACTCCAATGTCCGTCCTCTAGAGGTCTTCATGTGCAGTATCGTGCGTAAGATGGGCTATGGCGAAGGGTTCAGATGGCTCTCTCAGTACATCAAATAGGGAAGTCAAATTAGTGTGTCGTAGCAGTCAATTATGATGATAGTTCTGCTGATGCCGTCTTTTACTCTAGAATTGTATTGATATAAATTGGATATGTTGGATGCTAGTTTTACCCTTGAGACTTTCATATTTCTGTTGGA